>WNWK01000913.1:80000-182500 GCA_009830355.1 Cherax destructor | reverse complement strand
ATTCTGCTGAAGACAATTATAGACCAGAAAATTTCAGCTTCACCCAAAGAATTATGTTCTACCAGACTAACACACACACACACACACACACACACACACACACACACACACACACACACACACACCACTTTGTTAGCACAGAGACATACTATGGCCTTAATTTGCCGAGAATTTACGAGTAATTCCGCAGACAGGTCGTCAGTTGAGCGTAATAACAGGAGCGGAGAGAGTGAGAGGGAGAGAGCACTAAAGCCACAACAATGGTAGCCTTTATGACCCTCGTGTAGTCAGGCCTTAATTTTAACAAGCCAAACAAAGGGATACGCGGTATATCTGTCAAGAGTGAATTTCAGTGTAGTACATACTTCCTCATGGTAGTCCCTAATTCCTCCTTGGGCACTCGCATCGACCCTCAGGCCATTCGCCTTGGTCTAGCTCTTCGCCTCGCCGAACGTGTTAATATAAAGGCGCCTCAGCAGGCCACTTTGGTCTCCATGGTTTCAACTGCCGCTAGACAGAAGGAAGGCATACGAGACACAAGGAGCTCATCGATATCATCACGCGAAACCTCGCCACAGCCCGCTACTGCCCACCAGAAAGACAACCCTAGCGAACCAGACCTAATGGCAGCCGGAAGCCTCCAGATGCAGTCACTATTCTACCCTGGAAAGACGGACGGTAAGAGAAGTGCACGGGTCTACACCTGTGTGTCTACGATGACTAACACCCACCTACAATACTTTGAGGCTGACAGGGGTGCCAGTGCCAGTTTGAGGGAGACAGATCAACAAATACAGTGGTCTGGTACCATGCTATAACCTCGTCCCAATAGGACTGGAGATTCATATCATCTATTCAGTAGACATTCCAGCTACCCTCTGTCCAGTAACAATATTCCGGCTGTCATCTATCCAGCAGACAATACTCGTACTGTCTAGTTAGCTGACACTATTTGTGTACTGTTTATCCAGTAGACACTCTTTGTTCTCTCTGTCCATCAGACTACCTTTGTACTTTATCCAGCAGACACTATCCTTGCACTTTCAATCCAGCAGTCACAATCCTTGCACTGTTTATGCAACAGACATTATGTTTGTACTCTATATCCGGCAGACATTAAACCCGAACTACCTATCCAGCTTACGCTATCCATATACTATCAACCCAGTAGACACTACCCCAGGTACCATCTATTCAGTATACATATACCTTAGTATACCTATCCGACACGTGCTACTCTGGGAACCATCTCTCCAGCAGAGACTATCCCAGCCTCCCCGTTATTCCCAGCTCGCTGCTAATCCCTCTCTCAGCTCCAACTGATTAACTTCAGCCAGGATTCTGTTTTGTCGCTTTGAAGTTGAACGCGGCTCTCCTCTTCCCTGTTGATGCGTGGTACACGGTATACCCAACACGCGGTATACCCTACACTCGGTGTATCAGAACTGCTGGGTATATCTTCATTGTGTGATTTATTCGACACTCAAAGCATATCTTCGCTCAGTAGTATTCCCAACACGGAGGATGAATCTTCACGCAGAGTATATCGTCTGTGTGCGGTATATCTGACACATAAGATATAGCATCTATATATCACCTCAGTGTCGCGAATATGTGAGTGTCGTGATGTAAATGCTCACTGGAGGAAGAATTTTTTGTTTTGTTTTAGTAAGTGAGACGTGTTGGAAATTAAAGCTGAGGAAGTAAATGTCTTCTTAGCTGTCTTCTGGCCATTTACCTTACACTTTGTAGATAATTCTGCAGCTGAGATATGAACACAGGACTAGGATGTGTTGGTTGGAAAGTCTCGTTGAGCTACTGAGGTAGACTTGATGGGGTGAATGGTGTGGAGGAGGTTACGTATGTTGTCTTGGCGGGGGGATGTACTAAATAATGTAACTTTCCAAGAATTCTAACTGGTTCACTACACAAATAACCAGCACAATAGGAGATTGAATTTTATGACGACGTTATTGTGCTTTTTATTCTGTGTTGGAACTAGTGTCTGTGACACTGACAGCCATGTCAGATTTTAGAAGATGACTAAAAGGCTACTAAGTTACGATTTCCAGAAGTATAAGTTTGTTGTCATGGTGTAAACCCCCACCACATGCGACCTTCAAGCGTAGGAACATTTTGGAAGTCACGGATATCGTGGTTCAGGAGAGGTACGTGGACCTTGATGTGCATGGAAAAGTTACTTATCATAATGACACGACTGTAAACAACGTTGAAGAATGAGACATTTCTGCAACATTTTGGGAATCATTATTGAGGAAACGTTTCTCCAGCCAGTGGCTTCTTCAGTCCAGTAAAGAGAAGAACGAGGAGGAGGAGTTTGAGGTACTCAATAAAGAGTCCCAATTGTTGCACAAGTGTCTTGGTCTTCACGTCTAATACACGTCCGCTCAGTGAAGTGTACGAGAGGTTACTCGCTGTTATCAGTCTCCCAATGTATCAAACGCCATTTCGTTGGGATCTTCGAATCCGAAGAGACAATGAAAATACTCTTCTCGGTCCCTGATGAAATTCGAATATAGAGTTTGTGTAGACATTGACCACTGACCCCGTTTTTCAACTTCATATTTTAAGGTGTTTCCGTCTAGAAAGGAATGTTTGCCTCTATTTTTGTTTACTTTCAAAATGAACCACGGTTAAGATGAAGGCAGGATTCGAATATGGAAATCTAATGGAAAATAAATATTTTTATATTATCAATTATGTGTTTTAATACAATGGCCGCTCTCCACCAAGTTGATTGTTCTTTCTTATTGTATTACTACTACTACTACTAAAACTTATATCACTACTACTACTTCTACTACTACCACCACTAGTATTACACCTCACTCTGAGCATATATATATACCCTCTGTGTCCATATATTGTTTGTAAAGGCTTGACAAAGCTCCTGGAGAGCGAAACGTTGCCACAATAAAATGTCACATTAGTTACATTTGTGTCCTTTTACTTAACATATTGTCGGTAATTCTACCAATATTAATACAAAAAAAAAAAACATTTCACCATCATTCATTCAGTCCTCCGAGGAATTAATACTCTATTCACACCACTTCGTCTTGACAAAATTAGCGTTAATACGTCCCACAGTTGGTCGCTCTTTAAAATGACTACATTGCCAGTGTAGTCATGTGTACGTAACTCTGGCAGTCTTTGAGTACACACAATAAACATAATATACACAGTCATTGAGCCTAGGATTTCCTATCTACAACAGACTCGTGTTAGAAGTGTACAACTATTGTCATTGCTCAGGTCTCTTGATGGACGTCGTGTGATTCTTTCTAACACCCGAGAGCTTTTGACCTTTACTGGGTAATCGATTTATACACACTTACGCTGCCGCACTTGGCTGTCACGACCTGCCGAGGGCCATGACGACTTCGTGTCCAGGTGAAGGGATCTCGTTCTCACCTGCGGGGAGTCTGTCCTCGTCTGCCTAGCTCTTGTACAGCTCAGTGGGCTGCCTTCAGGCTTGTTCGTCCTCCCAGCTGCTTCAACAGTTCTTGCTGCCACCACTTCCTCAGACACACATACACAAGACTGGATAATCTACTGCAGAAACTTGACTACTGACAATAAACAAGAAACAACCAAACAGCTGAGAACAAGAACTATCCAGAGCAGACTTAACTATTGTTCACTCTAAACTATCATTGACCGTACAGTAAACTATCGTCCACTGTACATTAAACTATCGTCCACTGTACATTAAACTATCGTTCACTGTACATTAAACTATCGTCCACTGTACATTAAACTATCGTCCACTGTACATTAAACTATCGTCCACTGTACATTAAACTATCGTTCACTGTACATTAAACTATCGTCCACTATACATTAAACTATCGTTCACTGTACATTAAACTATCGTTCACTGTACATTAAACTATCGTCCACTGTACATTAAACTATCGTCCACTATACATTAAACTATCGTCCACTGTACATTAAACTATCGTTCACTGTACATTAAACTATCGTCCACTGTACATTAAACTATCGTTCACTGTACATTAAACTATCGTCCACTGTACATTAAACTATCGTCCACTGTACATTAAACTATCGTCCACTGTACATTAAACTATCGTTCACTGTACATTAAACTATCGTCCACTATACATTAAACTATCGTTCACTGTACATTAAACTATCGTTCACTGTACATTAAACTATCGTCCACTGTACATTAAACTATCGTTCACTGTACATTAAACTATCGTCCACTGTACATTAAACTATCGTCCACTGTATATTAAACTATCGTTCACTGTACATTAAACTATCGTTCACTGTACATTAAACTATCGTTCACTGTACATTAAACTATCGTTCACTGTACATTAAACTATCGTTCACTGTACATTAAACTATCGTTCACTGTACATTAAACTATCGTTCACTGTACATTAAACTATTGTTCACTGTACATTAAACTATCGTCCACTGAAAATGAACAATATTGACACTACATCACAGATGGAGAGAAAAACTCGCGTTAAAAACTCATTTTTTAATACAAGTTAGGATAGATGAATTATCTTTACTGTATGTGTGTGTGTGTGTTAGTTACCATTTTGTCCTAGGCACATGTCGATTAGACACTAGGCCTGTTGTATGTATGTGTGTGTGTAACGAAACACTTCGAAATGTTTCGGCCCCGCCGGGAATTGAACCCGGGCCCTCCGTGCGTGAAGCAAGAGCGCTAGCCACCAGGCCATCGTGGCGTGTGGTGTGTGTGTGTGTTATCTATTTTACGAGTGATCAACACTTGTTGTGCTAATAATTTACACCGCGAGCAGCAGTGATAAAGTGCATGCTGGTGTGGTATTGATTTACACCGCTACCGCCAGTGATGTAACGCTAGCGGCTGTTTAAGTCATTTACACCGCCCAGGATGAAGTGTCAGTTTAAATCCCAGTGATTTGTCCCTCTACCAGAGCTCATGGTTATGGTGTCTAGTTCACTGCTTTAATTCACAATCAAAAGACATGATTATTATTTTAAAAATGTGCTAAAATGTTATATTATTACATATTTCGACGATTTACAGCTTTTCGTAGTGTTAGTAGTTGTAGTGATGGTACCGTGTTGACGAATTCTCTGACATAACTCATTTTTTAGCTAACTTGGGTTCAAAATCGGGTACATCTGGCTGGCTATATTCACCTACAGGATAATACCCCACGGTGCTTACCTAGCCTGGGTTATCCCAGGTTACGAATCCTCAAGGGGTAGATATTACGATTAAAATCTAATTTTCTCTGCCACTGGGGATGGATAGTCAGTTAATTAAGGTGGCATTCTTTACACCACCACCACTGGTAATAGTCAGCATTTACCGTGGCAGCGAATTTCACATCCACCAGTGGCGACGGACTTGTATCGAAATGGACCCGGGCCAGTACTTTCCGCCCGGGTACAAATTGAGCTGAAATTTCCGTACTGCAATATGCAATTTTGAGCCTGTGGGTGCATGTTGTTCCACACCGGATGTGTCCTCGATGACATGAGTGCAAGCACTCTGTTGCTGCTCTTTAGTGTGTGTTATATATAATATATATATATATATATATATATATATATATATATATATATATATATATATATATGCTTAGCAAGTCGAATAGGTAAAACTGGTCAATTAGCAAGAACTCATTTAAAATTAAGTCCTTTCTAAAATTTTCTCTTGTACGTTTAAAGATATATATTTTTTTTAATTTATGTTAATGTAAAATTAATAATTTTGTACAAAAGAACCTTAGAAAACTTACATAACCTTATTATAAGAAGCGCAATTTAATTTAGCCTAATCCAACTAAATATATTTTAAATAAATTTACAATAATTTAATAATAAACAAACACAATGAAATATTTTTTTTGTTAGGTTCAGAATGATTTTTGCAAAATTATTGCATACACACACGGACATAGACAGGGATATAAGCCACAGTGCCGTGTCTTCCTTTGCAGATGACACCCGAATCTGTATGACAGTGTCCACCGTTGAAGACACTGCAAGACTCCAAGCAGACATAAACCAAATCTTTAAATGGGCTGCAGAAAACAATATGAAGTTCAATGATGAGAAATTTCAATTACTACTTCGATATGGAAAACGTGAGGAAATTAAAATCTCATCGGAGTACAAAACAAATTCCAACCACACAATAGAGCGAAGAACTAATGTCCAAAGACCTGGGAGTGATCATGTCAGAGGATCTCACCTTCAAGGACCATAACACCGTAGCAATCGCATCTGCCAGAAAAATGACAGGATGGATAATGAGAACCTTCAAAACCAGGGATGCCAAGCCCATGTTGACACTATTCAGGTCGCTTGTTCTATCTAGGCTGGAATATTGCTGCACACTAACTGCACCTTTCAAGGCGGGTGAAATTGCTGACCTAGAAAATGTGCAGAGAACCTTCACGGCACGCATAACTGCGATAAACCACCTAAATTACTGGGAACGCTTGAAGTTCCTAAACCTGTACTCCCTAGAACGCAGGCGGGAGAGATACATTATTATATACACGTGGAAAATTCTCGAGGGATTAGTACCAAACTTGCACACGAGGAATCACTCCCATGAAAGCAGACTCGCAGGCGATTTGAACAACACAATAAAAGGCCCATGACTGTTCAGCTGCCTCCCAGCATACATCAGGAGGATTACCAACAAACCCCTGGCTGTCTTCAAGCAGGCACTAGACAGGCATCTAAAGTCGGTACCTGACCAGCCAGGCTGTTGTTCGTACGTTGGACTGCGTGCGGCCAGCAGTAACAGCCTGGTTGATCAGGCTCTGATGCAACATGAGGCCTGGTCACAGACCGGGCTGCAGGGGCGTTGACCCCTGGAACTCTATCCAGGTATACTCCAGGTATCCAGGTATACACAAATTTTCGCTTGCCTTATTCGGCAAGAAGAGTGTTGCTATTTAAGCCAAAATCGCAAGTTTTTACCTATTCGGCATTGTTCCTGTTTCCTTTCACCCGCTTTCCCTGTCCACCTAATAAGCAAGGTAACTGAGTGTTAGTCGACTGTTGTGGGTGGCATCCTGGGGGACAAGACTGAAGATTGAAATAAGACAGACAGTCCTCGATGACGCTCTGACTTTCTTGGATTATCTTACCCTCAGAGGCCTATGGGACAATTGCCTTTGTATGCAGTGCCTAATTATGACGATTCCAGTATAGTGCAGCGAAAAGAATGTATAACCGCAATGATAAACACAGTGTATTGATAAAATACGAGGAAAAGTAATGAAGTGTGCTAGGCTTGGTTCCGGCAAACCCACAACCAGCAGAAAGTCGTAAACAGACCCGAGTTGACAAATGTCTCTTGCGTTCACTCAGAGGATTGAGTTACCAATATATATAGTGAGTGGTTAGGATATCAGTATATAGTGAGAAAGATCTAGTAAATTTAAATCGAATCACAGGGATAGTGAATTAACACAAATGAAGTGGAGTGTTTAAACTACAAAGGTGCCCCGTGGATCGGTTGGGAACGCACTCGCCTCACATACCTAGTGTCCGTGGTTCAGTCCCCGCCATATGTGGACACAATGGGCCTGTTTCCCTACATCTGTTCTCCCTGTTCATCTAGCAGTAAGTACCTGGGTGTTAGTTGACTAATGTGGGAGACAAGATTAAATAATCCCAATGAAAATAAGACAGACAATCCATCTCGATGATGCACTGACTTTCTTGGGTTATCCTGGATGGCTGACCCGCTAAAAATCCGAACAAATGGCAAATACATCTTAAATCAGTCACCGACAGTGCTTCTTTCCACTGCTCTAGGAAGCTGTACTTAATGCAGTAAATTAGAGTTGAAGATAATTACAAACCGATGCATAAAGTACCAGAGGGAGAGGGGAAAAGTTTTTTAGATGCTCTCCTCAGGTTTTTGTTGGTATCTCATGTGCCTGGCAACATTACCCACCCAGGGTAACCACACCAGAGGCTGAGACTCGTACCACCACATATGGCTGGCACAAGATACCTGCCCTACCACCATAATAATAGTCAGTGTGACAACTAAGCCATACAACAGAAACCATGAATTTGATTTGTATATCACGTGACTATCGGAAAATGTACCTGGAATGGGCAGGAGTGACTGTTATATACCATAACAGTTTCAGTGGCTGTTATACACCATAACAGTTCCAGTGGCTGTTATACACCATAACAGTTCCAGTGGCTGTTATACACCATAACAGTTTCAGTGGCTGTTATACACCATAACAGTTTCAGTGGCTGTTATACACCATAACAGTTTCAGTGGCTGTTATACACCATAACAGTTTCAGTGGCTGTTATACACCATAACAGTTCCAGTGGCTGTTATACACCATAACAGTTTCAGTGGCTGTTATACACCATAACAGTTCCAGTGGCTGTTATACACCATAACAGTTTCAGTGGCTGTTATACACCATAACAGTTCCAGTGGCTGTTATACACCATAACAGTTTCAGTGGCTGTTATACACCATAACAGTTTCAGTGGCTGTTATACACCATAACAGTTCCAGTGGATGTTATACACCATAACAGTTCCATTGGCTGTTATAGAATTTGTATTACATTGAGTTTAACACACAGCTCCACAGCCTCGCTTGTGGAGCCTGTCTCTTGTAACTCACTCTTGTCATGTACAGTATAACTACAACACCTTTATTATGTCCAGGTTAGATAATGTTTGTCAGGAAACAGGATAAGTGTTTCCTGACGAGGGTCATAGTCATATGACCCACCACTGGAGCTTTTGGTCATCTGACCGAGGCCTTCCACTGGCTTACCCGTCCACCCCTTTAAAAACTGTAATCAGTTTACTTATGAGTATGAGCTTTAGTTAAATATAATTTAGAATGACTTATAAATTAAAACAAATATTAACAATATTCATTTCCGCCTCTAAACCTGAAAATGATCTGCTCAATGATCATCTCGTTAATGTAGTTTAATGCCTCTCAATAAACTGCTAACGACGGCATTTGTCAGGTAAAATGAACTCAAGAGTCTTAACCTTCGAGTCAATACACGTAGAGTAACGCTTGTTATTAATATGCAGGTGGAGGCTTAATTACAATAAGACCTCGTTAACATTAAGTACCAGCGGTCATGAACATTGAAGAATATCAGACTTCAGTCATTAATCTCTCTATACCTGACGACTCTGGATTTTATCAGCTTTCTAAACCCCCATCACTCTTATTCATAGCTCTCGCACCCTAACAGCCTTACAGTTTGTTGAAAAATAATAATAGTAATAATAATTATAATAATAATAATAATAGCAATAATAATAATTATAATAATAATCTCACCCTGAGAGAGGTAAAGCAACATTCATATAGTATAAGTTCCAGTATAAATATTGTGAACTTGTTCATTAAAGAATATTGAAAGTCACAATATCTTGGATAGAAGTACAATTAACTCGCATTTTTTTGAGGGGAAGCGTCGACAAAAAAAATGTCTGCCCTTCCTGGACCATTACCACTCGCAAATTGATAGTAGCTCAGGACGGACCGAAATGTTGTTAAAAAAAGAAGAAAAAAAGATTGTGCTTGATCGCTGCTACTGCCACCGCCATGCCAGTGAGGGGTCGCCATGGCAGCTATCAACCAGACCTACGCAACAGTTACTGTCGGGTTTTGTTGTCTTAGGTCAGAGTGCTGGAGCAGCACGCTGTGTAAGATAGCTTTGATGTCTTAACATCTGTTGGGGGTCTCACGTCTGTTGACGTCTTGCATCTGTTGATCTGTCACGTCTGTTGATGTCTTGCGTATGTTGATGTCTTGTATCTGTTGATGTCTTGCATCTGTTGACCTGTCACGTCTGTTGATGTCTTGCATCTGTTGACCTGTCACGTCTGTTGACGTCTTGCATCTGTTGACCTGTCATGTCTGTTGATGTCTTGCATCTGTTGACCTGTCATGTCTGTTGATGTCTTGCATCTGTTGACCTGTCACGCCTGTTGATGTCTTGCATCTGTTGACCTGTCACGTCAGTTGATGTCTTGCATCTGTTGATCTGTCACGTCTGTTGATGTCTTGCGTATGTTGATGTCTTGTATATGTTGATGTCTTACATCTGTTGACGTCTCACGTGTGTTGATATCAGTCTTGCATCTGTTGATGTCTTCTATCTGTGATATCTTACATCTGTTGACGTCTCACATCTATTGATGTCTAGCATCTGTTGATGTAGAACATTTGTTGATGTACCACAGCTGTTGATGTACCACGTCTGTTGATGTACCACGTCTCTTGATGCCTTAATCTACAGTAGTCTTACATTTACATACCGGAGATGCCTGACTAGACACTAGATAGCGATGAGCGGCCATAGGATCGAGCCTGTACAGTACGTTCAACGACCCAACCTCCTGTTTTCTCAACTGTAATAAAAACAATAAAAAGTGCATAATAGTTATACCTGAAATTTTACTTTCAATTTCAATATATTGAATATTACGCTTTAATATTGTTTGATTAAATAAAAATGATGGTTTAGATAGGATTTTGTGTAATTTTAATACATTCCATTTTTTTTTTTTTTTTGGGGGGTTATATCAACAAGTATGCAAGTATGGAGAATAAGACAGGTTCTTTTAACACACATAACTCACACGATGGAGTCTGAAACTTACCACTTAATGGTCCAAGTAGGAACGAAACGTCGCTGTCAGTCTCCTTGCGCTACTTACCAAAACATATTGACCCGGGTTCAGTCCTGGGCGGGTGGAGGAGCTGGACAAATGGCCTTACACTGTGTACATGTACGGTCAACTTCGAGGTAAGCTGAGGCAGGTTGGTTGCTTAGTTAATGGGGTTTAAAGCCTACCGACTACACGAGGGTCATGAAAGCTGTGTGTAATCGGTTCACTGCCAATCAAAAATGTTTTAATCCCTAAAATAGGAATTAAAGTGTGCTCTCTGAAAGATATACACTCTCGGTATCACTACATCATTTGTGCAACGTCTGGGTATCTTTATTTTGTAGATGTTTCGCCCTCCAGTGGTTTTATCAATACAGTCCAGGGACTTGCTCCTGGGCTGTGGGACTGATTACCTCAGCTTCTACAGTCATCCGCTTACGTCTCAGTGTTGCATTGATAAAACCACTGGTTGGCGAGACGTCAAATAAAGGTACGTGTGTCTTATTCACACCTCTCGGTGTATATACCCAAACCTGTACACACAAGGATGTTAAAATGCTTATAGAGGTCCTATGTAAGGTACAAACGTCAACTGAATTTCTCATGAAAAGGTTGAATGTCTAATTTGTGGATTTTTTTTTATAATTTTCCTGAAATAAGTGTAAAAATTGAATAATAGTGTTTATAAAATGTAGTGGTGTGATTTATGGAAAAAGTTTCAAGTCACAAGAGAACCAACAGACCGGAGAGTGAGAGGTAAAATGGCGGGAGGGAGACTATATGGAGAGTGTCGCCGAGTTGAATCGTGAGGAAACCTTAGCCGGTGAACAGTTGTATCGACAATAATTGGGGACCATGAAATGAGTGAGTATCTTAGGTATATGGAAGTGTTCAGATCCATATTAATTCAGCTAAAGTAGAGTTGATAACGTAATGTAATACTGGACGCGGTGTTTGGAGGGAATTTATTCATCGTGTGCATCTACAATTATCCTCGCCTCCTGAGTTAGGTGCTATATTTAACATTGGCCAATATTCAGTATATCTGCCTGCTAGGGAGGCGTTAGGATGTATAACCCAAGGAGCAGTTGGGTGAGTGCTTTTACCAATTTTTTGTACACTTATAATTTGTATTGGGTTGGTAATATGAATGTGTAATATGCAACGTGGACCAACAGACTTCTTAAGGTCAAGTCAGTAAATTACATATATATACATTTCACAACCTAATTTACTAGTGTTACTGGTTTAGTTTTTCTTATAATAATTCTGGAACTATATGTTCCTAATTTTAAGGTTCAGATTGTGAGTGGGAAGCCGAGCAGGTGGGTAACAAAGGACTGACAGTGGTTTAACCCACTGATTCTACCCACTGTTACTAAAGTCCCACCTGTCTCCGAGGTTCAACTAATGTAGTGTAATGTCTGTATTGTGTCTAGAGGTCTTCCCAAATTATGTGGTAATAATTCAGGATTGTACCTGTAAATTTCTCACATAATTAATGACAACTTATCAATCAAAATGTATAAAAATAATTTTTAAAGCAATTTTTCTAAGAGCCGTTAGCCGTTAGCATCTAACGCCCAAGTACCTACTTACTGCTAGGTGATCAGGGGCAGCAGGTGTAAAGAAACAACACGTAGTATGTGAGCAAGTGCGCTACCAACCGAGCCACGGTTGGCAGAGATTTAGGCTTGTTTGGCTTCATACGCATTAAAAATCAATTTTTATTCCTAATTCCTGGTTATTAGCTTCGTTAGGAGATTTATAGAATATCTAGACAAAACTCATCGTCTCCCTATTTAGACAAAACTCAGACTAAATTCTCCCAACATGATGGGTGTTTTGGTGATCAGAATTCTTTTGTGATTTTTACGTTTTCTAAATCCATGATTTTGATGCACGTTTTCCAGTGTAATATCAAAGTGAATGTTGTTAATAGAACAGAGTGTATTACATTGAAAAGAGTTTGTGGGTCATTTAAAAGTTAAGAATCGTGTCGGATAACGCTGATCTTGTTACCCGTCCACTCTATATTTAAAGCTACCAAAAGTTCTTGCCTCAGTGATGCTACCTGGGAGTTTGTTCAACTCATTAATAACTGTATTGACAAACCAGTACTTCAAAATATCATTTTATAATTCGAAATTCCTCCAACTTGAATCCATTGTTATGAGTCCTGTCTTCGTGAGATATTTTTAACACGCTATTTATATACCATTTATTTATTCCTGTGGTTTAGCGCTTCCTTTTAATAATAATATTTATTCCTGTATTCCATCTGTACACTTCAATGCCTTTCCAAAAATTGCACGTTCTATGCTTCCAGCCTGTTTTCTTAAGAAAGATTTCTATTAAATGGAATGAATTTTGTAATGTTTGGATGTTTTCGAGCGCAATTATGTCCATTCTGTAATATGAAGACTACCACTGAGAAGCATATATAAACAAAGATATAAAGTTTAAGTATAACCTTAGAACTCCTATTATTTATAATTATCGATAAGAAGCTAAGAATTCTATTACCTTTATTACAAACACTCATGTAGTGTTGTATTGACTTTAAATTTATGCTAACCAGGGCTCCTAGATTTTTTCCGCATTCATTTTAACTAAGATCTACATTGTTTAGTTTATAAGTGTCATGGTTATTTAATTTTCCTAGGATTAGAACCTTACAACGGTGTGCATTGAACAGCGTCTGCCACTTCTCCGACCACATCACCAACCTATGTCATCCTGTAGCCTAGTGTCAACAGCAGAAATTATTTGACGGCCTATTTTAGTGTCAACGGCAAACTTTTGTCGCTATTTATTTCTTCATCAATATCGTTAACGTAACTGTGAACAGCAAGGATCCCGTCACTGACTCCTGTGGAACACCACTAGTATCAGGATCCCCTTTCTGATTTTTCCCTGTTAATGCAAACTGTTCCCTCCCAGTCAGCCATGCCTCGACCCAGGACAAATTCTCTTATTACATGTGCCGCTACTTTATTAATCAGTCTCCTGTGTTAAACTTTATCAGAGGCCTTACGGAAGTCTATATATTATACCTTATTCATTATCTTGGTCTACTGCCTCGAATACCTCGTTAATGAATGCTGAGATTCGTTTATCAAAAAAAATATATTTCAAGGTTGCTTCGAATTGCATTAGCAGTTATTGATTCCATCAACTTTCCCACAATTGAGGTTAGGCTGATTGATTTGTTATCATAAGTTAACGACCTATTTCCCTCTTTGTAAATGGGTATCACCTTTGCCATTTTCCACTTATCCGGTACAATGCCTGTTTATAGTGATATGTTCAAGACACTAGTTAATGGTCTGCTAAGGTCCTCCTTTAATATATATATATATATATATATATATATATATATATATATATATATATATATATATATATATATATATCATATATCTATATTATATATTATATATATATATATATCACAAGAGGAAATAGGTCGTTAACTTTGATTACAAATCAATCAGCCTACCTAATGTGGGAAGTTGATGGAATCATACTGCTAATGCATTCGAGCAACCTTGAAATATATTTTGATAACGAAGTTAAATGAAGATTAATGAGTTAAATGGAATGAAAGAAATGAGGCAGATGGAGGAAAAGATGAAGCGTGTATATGTATATATATATATATATATATATATATATATATATATATATATATATATATATATATATATATATATATATATATATATATATATATATATATATACACGCTTCATCTTTTCCTCCATCTGCCTCATCTCTTTCATTCCATTTAACTTCAGCGAGATGAAATAACACCTAGTCCAGAGATTAACACAATGTTGAGATTTCAACCACCAGAGAAAAAAAAAATATAGCTGCTACCTTATTAAGAGGAATCCACTGCGAACCTTCTCTTTTTCTCTATGATTAAATACTCATGTACGTATGCAAATCCTTCCTCAGTCAAATGTATCTTGTGATATATAATTTATCATTCATGCAATACATTATTCATCCTCCTGGTCTGCCGAGATATGAAATATCACAGAGGTAAATATCGAATATCCATTGGACGTATATCAGCCGAAGCGAATAGAGTGAAAGCGACCATAAAGAAATGAGTGATTTACTGCCATAGTTCTACTGACGGTTAATCATGGATCAACACATAATGAGCTTTCTGGCAATTAATCACGGTAAAAAAACGACACTGGCTGGTTAATTGTAGACAATTTGTTGTGATTTAGCGTTGTCATTATGCGTGAAGTAGGTGTTAGGTAATAAATTCGCTAAAAATTAGTGCAATGAGGCGATGGTTAACGAATTGTCTTTATTGGGAAACAGTCGTAGGAAATAAAGTTGACACTCAGGGTATATATACACAGGTATATCTCTCAGCGTATATATGCTGGGAGTTTAATCCCTTATTTAAGGGATTAAATTATTCTTGTCTGCTGGTGAAACGAATTACAGCGTAGCCTCAATGAAAGCCGTGTAGCCGATATTATTATAATTATTTAATCATGGGGGAGCGCTAAACCCGTAGGATTATGCAGCACACGTGGGGGGATGGAAGGTATTCAGGCTCAATTCAGGGAACCGGAGCACAGATCCAATTCCCTAGATCATGAGCCCTTAACCAGCGTCAAGCAACCTCCCTTCAGGGGCGTGTAGCCGATAGGCTTCGAACCTCATTAACCTGCCCACTCAAGTCGACGTGGGAAGAATCACTTGAACAGAGGAAGAACATTTGAATGTGGGTAGAACACCTGAAGACAGGGAGAACAAATAAACACAGGAAAAACACCTGAACACAGGAAGAGCTGAACAGACGATGCCTAAACAGTATCGTGGGTTTGTTGTGAATTGTTTCAGCCTGTGAAAGTTCAACAGTGCTATCAGACACATAAGCAGTATGATGTGATCCTTTATTGACAAAGTTTCGCCCACTGTGTGGGCGAAATAAAGGATCACATCATACTGCTTATGTGTTTATTTTTCCATTGTGTCGGTATTTTATACCATTTATTTCTGCTATCAGACCCTTAAAGAGGGTTTGATAAGGCTGGTTCCTCTTTATGGAAATAAAAAGATAGAAAAATCAATGATAATATAACAATGTAAACAATTGTATGAAATATAAAACACTTAAACATGAAAATAATCCTACCTGAAGCAAAGAATAAAAAAATGAAATATATAAATAATTAGTGATTAAGCTAATATGCGCATTGTACACAATAGCTGGGAGGGGGAGGGGGCACCGGTGGACTTGTGACACCTGAAGAAAATAGAGTGTGACCCCTGAAGAAAATAGACTGTGACCCCTGAAGAAAATAGAGTGTAACCCAAACATGAGTAGGGATTATGAAGAACCGAGGTCCTGAAATCCTCTGACAACCTCTCAGAATCAGTAGAGTCGCCATTCGGGAACCGCAATGAAATTTTGGTGGGGTGACAACTGGAAAACGGCTTTAGGATGGCATGAAGATGATTGTGTGTCAGTTACAAGTGGGAAGGGGACTAGTTTAGGTACTGATGCCAGATTAAGTCTCTGATCTGAGCTTAGATCTTTGCTGCCCTTCTTATCTCGCCTGTGTCGGATGACCCGAGCCGACAATCAAGGCTGTAAAAAGAAACAAAATTTCAAACTATTCAAGAAATCACTCACATGATAGGCGCACTGCCTTTAAAAGAGATGGTGAGGACAAATACGATTACGTTATTCTACGGAAGTCCAAATTAGGTCAGGTTGAATTACCAGAATATAAACCTAAACAAAAATGAAGCTCTTGTTTAGACTAAATTAAACAAAACACAAATTATATTAAACAGACTTGATGGGAGCCGAAAGTCACGTGACTGTCAACTGGTCGGAGGGACACATGTCAACTCCCACCGGGTGGACAAAGGTGTGGGAGTAGCGAAAACGATGCACATTGCACACACCTTACAGAACACGCATACCACCCAACAAACTACCACCACCACTCATTCATACCTCCACTCCTATCTAATGAACTTTTCCCTCACACAACCATTGTGTTGGTGGTTAGTTGTGAACTATTCCAGACATGATATTGCGAGTTGTGAAATATTCCAGTTACGGTATTGTGGGTTTGTTGTGAATTGTTCCAGCCACGGTATTGTGGGATAGTGATGAATTGTTTCAGCCATGGTATTGTGGGATAGTTGTGAAGTGTTTCAGTCACGGTATTGTGACTTTTCTTACTCGTTAGTTCACAAAGCGGAAACATCTACCAAAGATCTCGATATTATCTTCATAAACTCCAAGATTCGTTGCATTTATTCCACACATTTCGCACCTTAAAGTGAGAAACATGAGTACAAAGTAGTTTAACTCATTCGTCCTCAAACAAAGAGCTGTGTGCTTTCAGTAGATGATTGAGTTAGTCAATAGAGCATTAATTTCTATTATTGCTGGTATTTAAGAACGGCAGAGGTCAGCTTGTGCCTGATTGAACCTTGCCGAGTTGTGTGAACCTGGCTCTGTTGTGATAGAGCCTGGCTCTGTTGTGATAGAGCCTGGCTCTGTTGTGATAGAGCCTGGCTCTGTTGTGAGTGAGTCTGGTTATGTTGTGTGAACATTACTGTGCTGTAAGTGAACCTTGCTGTGTTGAGTGAACCTATCTGTGTTGTGCGTGAACCCAGCTGTGTTGTGAGTGAGCCTGGCTTTGACATTTGAGAGCCTGGCTCTGATCTGAGTTAGTTCATGCAGTCACTACCCTCTTACATGCTCCATTAATTGTTATGTTCAACGGACTCTCTCTCGCTCCAATTTTATTGAACGTTCGGTTGAAAACACATGTTTTCTTTATTTTCATATTGTTTTTTAATTATACTTAAAACTGATTAATACACGTAAACCTTATTAAACCTCAATCTAACCTAACAATACCCAAAAAAAGGCATATGTTAAAACTGGCAGAAATGCACGAACGGTAATCAGAGGAAATTGTTAACTGGAATATACCTGGAGAGGGTTTTGGGGGTCAACGCCCCCGCGGCCCGGTCTGTGACCAGAGAAAATTGTTGAATGTATTTGAAGAATATATTCTTCACAGATGTATCACAGAGATATTAGGTCACAGGGGTGGGGAACCTTTTAATCATAAAAGGCAGCATTAAAGTTAGTTGTAATCTGATAAGGCCGCATTCAAGACATTTTGATGAAATAGACTGCTAAATGTCAGTTATTATGTTAAAAGTTAATTTTTATATAGCAACTTCAAGAAAAATTCTGATTCATTCAGAAGTTCGCACTTATTAACGCCGCATGCGGCAGTAAGGCCGCAGGTTCCCCACCCCTGTAATTTCTTCCTTCCCTGAGGATGGTAGAA
This sequence comes from Cherax destructor, assembly GCA_009830355.1. Taxonomy (NCBI): domain Eukaryota; kingdom Metazoa; phylum Arthropoda; class Malacostraca; order Decapoda; family Parastacidae; genus Cherax; species Cherax destructor. Next base: position 164,432 of record WNWK01000913.1, on the reverse strand, counting down.
GAACCTGGATGAAAACACTGAGAGTCAGGCTCATCGTAGTCTTAAAAGTTGGTATATGAGAAGGCACACTAGGCTAGGAGGTAGGGAAGCGGATTTTAGCCGGTTAAAGACCCTGAACCAGGAGCTGAGGTTCAACCCATGCTACTACATGAAAAGAGGTGAATACAGTTCTTTATAACTGCAGATAAAAAAAATAATTCAGATATTACATGGTATATTATGCCAGCAGACATTGTCTACGTCAGCAGACAATACGTGTTGGGCTTAAACGGTGAGTTGTAATTTTCTTTTATTAAAAAATAAAAGAGAGTGCCTTGAAGAATAGACGGTCACAATACCGTGGCCGGAATAAATCACCCCCTTCAAAAAAAGTACTTAGGAGAGATTTTTAAGAATATCTTAGCCTGGCCTCTCCTTCGAGACAATTATCATATAACACTAAACAACAACTGGACAGTCGTTGCTCTCTGGGAAAAACAAAGATTTCGTTGATTTTTTTTTTTTTGAGAATCTAAAATTCACGAGAATTGTTTAACTCATTTTATTAACGATGGTAACTTTTGATGTATTACTAATTCATAGCTAAACCGCAATGAACTTTAGTGAGGAAAGATAAAACTTAAGACGCATGGAGGAGTCTCAAGACAGTCAGGTCAAGGAGTGAGGAGACAGCCAGGGCAAGGAGGAGTGAGGAGAGCCAGGACAAGAAGTGAGGAGAGCCAGGACAAGGAGTGACGAGACAGCCAGGACAAGGAGGAGTGACGAGACAGCCAGGACAAGGAGTGACGAGACAGTCAGGGCAAGGAGTGAGGAGAACCAGGACAAGAAGTGAGGAGAGCCAGGACAAGAAGTGAGGAGAGCCAGGACAAGGAGTGAGGAGACAGCCAGGACAAGGAGTGAGGAGATTCAGGGCAAGAAGTGAGGAGACAGTCAGGGTAAGGAGTGAGGAGACAGCCAGGTCAAGGAGTGAGGAGACAGCCAGGACAAGGAGTGGTGAGGAGATAGCTAGGGTCAGATCTAATGATAACCACCAATAGATGAAATTATTTTGATCATTTCTTCTTGCCACTAAACAAAGGGAGTACACGACTCACCCTCGTATACGCGAATGCAATAGATTTCCAATACAGAGCTTTCCCCTTAATCTGCTTGGGATTATCCATGGAAACCAGTAATTGCTATCATCAATAAGAGATGTTTTTAATGGAGATTCATTCATTTTTTTTCCTTTCCTCCAATGTTTCACTGCGATAACTTAAGAACGCCTCATTCGAACGGCTTCAAACTTTCAAGTGCTGATGTACCAATCGTAGAGATTTTTTTTTGGATTTTGTTGGTCTCTGCAGGTTCGCCTAGCCAATTTTATAGACCAAAATGTGATATTGGTTAGGTTTGTCGAGAAACAGAACAAGTGTTTCCTGACGCGGGTCTTAGTCATATGATGACCCACAGCTGGAGCTTTTGGTCATCTGACCGAGAATTTCCGCTGGCTTACCCCTGCACCTCTTTAAAAAAAACTCTTGGTTATAATATAAATATAATATAATATAAATATAATATAATATAAATATAATATAATATAAATTTAGCAATGTAAGAATTTATATAAATTAACATAGTCTTTACAATAAATATTTTGACCTAAAATTTAAATTTAAATTCTTTAAATTTAAAAGAATTTTAAATTCCGGTGTTCAACATGACAGCATCCTGGTCATTAACCTGTAATAAAGATTTATCTCACTAAAACAGTAATATTGATAATAAAAATATCCATGAAAGTTAATTTGGTAGCAGTGATATCGTTCCATTTTGTGGAGTGTTCCACGTATGATTATATATATGATATATATATATATATATATATATATATATATATATATATATATATATATATATATATACGTATATATATATATATATATATATATGATATATATATATATATATATATATTATATATATATTATATATATATGATATATATGATATATATATATGATATATATATGATATATATATATATATATATATATATATATATATATATTTTATAGGATGGGGTCCACCTCTGGTACAAATTGTGGGACATAGCCTCGGAGAAGTGGATAAAAGGCTTCAAGAAAGAATATTTGGATTTCTTCCATATGCCATTTGAATATTCCACTTCTCCTACCACCCCATCTTTTTTTTTTTTTTTTTACCATATATATATGATTATATATATGATATATATGATATATATATATATATATATATATACATATATATATATATATATATATATATATATATTATATATATAATGACCCGAGTATGGAATATGTTCACACAGCATAATGACATCGATGAAGTAGTCAGTTGACCAAATGAAATCGCTGGCCAACAGATGGCTTGAGCTTCAGCCTGTTCCCTATTTGTATGTCCCATAACAATAAAAGGTTTTTCCAATGAACTGAAATAGGTAACAGCTCTTATCTTGTAAGTAGAGATAAGAACTCTGTAAAGCCATTGTGTAATAAAAGAGATAGATAGGGGGGTGAAAGAGCTCGCGTTATGGTGCTGAAATTAACAAAGAGCGGAGTAAACAGTGCTAAGAAGTGATAGAGGATTCTAACCTGCCAGTCAACTCACTACTGCACCCAGCATAACCAGTTAATTCTTACCAAATCAGTGCGGTCAGATATAAAGATGAAAATAAGATCATTCTCGGCAAAGCGACTTATGCCACACCCAGAAGATTCGTCACGAATTTGCTACAGTTGAGAAAAATCCAATTTCCCTTCAGGCGAGGCTACATGAGGTACAGAGGAGGGTGGCAGAGGGCAGGTGGTTGGGACAAAGCAAGATGGTAACAGCACAATAACAAAGACATTAGAAGAAACTAAATGTTCGCGTGCAGAGACTGGTCTCATGGGAGTGAAAACATTCAGAGACCTGGTGAAGGTGAAATTCGTGTCTGGTCAGAATTTAATCTCCATTGGAATGGTCCCTCGTGTGAGAATTTCTCCTTCAGAGACATTCCCTCGAGTGTTTAGCAGTGTTATCCGGATGAAAAATTTGTCGATCCTACTGACGTTGTTAGAGGTAAATGGCAATGTTAGAAGAATAAATAACGATATTAGAGAGGTAACTGACGTTGTTACCGAGATGACTAACAATTTAGAGAGGTAACTGGTAATATTATTGAGTAAATATATTGTTGTTATTGTTGTAGATTCGCCGGTACTCTCCCGGCCCGGGTCTTTTCCAGATGGTGACCCGGCCTTGGCTCCCTGTCCCTGTCGTGGGAGTGTCTGAGACCTATGTCTCCCATGGGAGGAGGTACAAGTACCCCCTCATAGTCTGGGACCAATTGTCCCCAGGCCTAGCCACGTTCTCCTCCCTCACGGGTCTCGTAGGGAGAAGCTAGGCCTCTCTGGTCTGCTATCTTCCCCGCCCCAGGGAGGCTGATGGGAAGGGCAGTCTTGCGAGCTGCAGATGGGAGCAAGCTCCAGCTTTGGCACCTACCCTGCCCTAAAAGGGCTGGGCATGATGTTCCCGAGTAAATATATTATCGACAAAATATTAACATTAAAGACAGCTGACCTCGTAATGTTCTTGCGAACCACAAAAGAGCAATCAAAATAAAAGGATTGTTGGTATATTAGCGTTTGTGTGTGTGTGTGTGTTCGGCTGGTCAACTTTATAGCATTATAACTATCTACCCCCCAAATTTCAAGAGGGCTTTTGACCCACGGATTTCGAACAATTTTCCCCTTTTTTTCTAATTATTATCAAACTCTGTTGCTTCCCATTCCTTGGGCACTATATGAAACCTATGGGTTTAGCGCTTCGTTAATTATAATAGAAAAATAATTAATATTTTTACCATTATCATGATCACAGGGGGTAATCCCTATGATCCATAATAATCCCTGTGGTCTAAAGTATAATTCCTGTGCTAATCAAAGTAGTAATTCCTGAGATCCAGAGTAATATTTGTGATCCAAAGTAATTAGTTTGTGATGCAATGCAATTATTGTGTGATTATAAGTAATCCCCGTGATTGAAAGTAATCCTTGTGTGACCTAAAGTAATCACTATGTGATTCAAAGTAGTATTCCGTGTGAAAAAAGAGTTACCCCTCTGTGATCCAAAGTAATCCCTGTGTGATCCAAAATAATCCTTTGTGATACAAAGTATTCCCTGTGATCCAAAATAATCCCTGAGTGCATGCGGAAAATGAAATAAAACTACCAGGATAAAATCCGTAGTGGCACATGCATTAACAAAGATGCGACTTGTTAGTTGCATGGTAGACGAAACAAAAATAAATAACAAAAATTTTAGTTGCTGACATTATCTGGCTCCATGAAATCCATTGATCGACACCTTGCCTAACCCTTCTAGGGCAGGGTAGGTGCCTGAGCCAGAGCTTGCTTTCACCTGCGGCTCACAAGACTGCTATTCCCTTTAGCTCCCCTGGGGCAGGGACGATGGCAGACCAAAGATGGGCATAGCTTCTCCCTACGAGCCCCGTGAGGGCGGGGAATGTGGCTAGGCCTGGGGACCGTTGGTCCCACAGATGAGGAGGTCCCAAGTACCTCCTCCCATGGCAGACATTAGTCTGAGATACTCCCGAGAAAGGGAGCCAAGGCCGGGCCACCACTTGGACAAGGCCCGGGCCGGGAGAGTCTCGGCGAATCAACAAGAAGAAGAAGAAATCCATTAATTTCAGGAATGCCCTACCTGTAATTATATATATATATATATATATATATATATATATATATATATATATATATATATATATATAATATATATATATATATAAAATATATATATATATATATATATATATATAATATATATATATATATATATATATATATATATATATATATATATATATATATATATATATATATATATATATTATATATATATAAATATATATATACATATATATAATATATATATATTTTATATAATATATAGTATATATAATATATATACTATATATATATATATATATATATATATATATATATATATATATATATATATATATATATATATATATATTATATATATATATATATATATTATCTATATATATATAAAATATATAATATATATATATATGTCGTGGCGATTAGGTAAAACTGGCCAATTAGCAAGAACTCATCTAAAATTAAGTCCTTCTAAAATTTGCTCTTATACGTTTAAAGATATATTTTTCATTTATGTTAATGTAAAATTTATAATTTTGTACCAAGAAACTTTGAAAACCTACCTAACCTTATTACAACAAGCGCAATTTAATTTAGCTAACTCAACTAAATATATTTTAGATACTTTAACATTAATTAAATAATAAACAAACACAATTAAATATATTTTTCGTTATGTTCAGAATGATTTTGGCGAAATTATTGCATACACAAATTTTCACTTGTCTATATGGCAAGGTGAGCGTTGCTATTTAAGCCAAATAGCAAGTTTTACCTAATCGGCACGACAATATATATATATGTATATATATGTATATATATATATATATATATATATATATATATATATATATATATATATATATATTAATACCACAATTAAATAAGAAATACAAAGATAGGCTAAATCTTCTCAATCGGCTTACCAAGAACTTCAGCTCTGGGTTATCATATGACTGAGACCCTTACCTAACCGCACTCAGAATTACTGGCTACTATCCTATGATGTAAATCTTACTAAATGTCTAGATATAAATGGGCTGTGAAAACAATTGTATTAAGTTTTATAACCTGCACGCTTAACTGTTAGTAATAATTTATCACAAATTATATACACTTATGGAGGTAAGCACGAGTCCACTGGCAGGGCTGCTTCTTCTCATGTTGCTACCTCACTACATAATAATGATAGGAACTGTGTTGAGCTAGGCATAAGAATTCACAACTGGGCTTCCACACTGCAAACTAAATTGTTTGCTATCCTAATGGCGCTAAAATTAACTTATGACACTAAGCTTGAATCTATGATTATTACTTATTCGGTGTCATCCCTGAAGGCTCTTGACTCAACACAAGGGTTAGGGAGGCCTATTAGGGGAGTAGACTAAATTGAGAGAGTAGGCCTAGTAGGGGTAGGCCTGGTGTGGAACATTGCCAGTAATGCACCCATTGTTCTCTCCGACACAGCTATCAAGGAACCTCCATCACTTTAATGGAAGGTACTACCATGGGGCTTTGTACGTGTATGTGAAGACTACGTGCATGTTGTACGTACATGTACTTGAAGGTTGTGTGTACATGTATCCTTAGGCTGTAAGGAACTACGCGGATGTTGTGCGTACATGAATGAAAAGACTTTACGTGCATGTTCGTGGAGATTGCACATACAAGTACGTTAAGACCGTACACTAAAACTTATTATATTTGCTATGCTGTGACTTAGTTCAGTAAATACTTTACCAAAGCCTAATCGTGAACTACGTATAAATTATAGATGTGTGAATGCTATGGTGCTGAGACTAACCTCATTTTTATTCCTATAACATATTCCGTGATTTTTAACAGGGTGATTCCTATGATCCTGTTTTGAAATGGAAATGATTGGGATGAGGGCCTTGAAATACGCCAGAATGCATTTGGGCCATGTTAAATCCTCAAAGGGTTCATCTGTTAAGTTTTATGACGCTGTAAGGGACTTTCCTGCCAGATGTAATGTGATTATACGTGAATGTTGTGTCCAGACACCTGGTTCTAATGTAGTTATTTAAGTCTCAGCAAGGCCATGAATTATGAAATCTGTTTAGACTGCGTGTTGAATGGAGGAAAGGGTTTTGAATCTATATTAATGTTGTGTGTTTATTCTGGTACTTATACTGATCGTTTACTCTTTCATTTATACATAGTGTATATTTTGGTACTTACTAATGAGTGCTTAATCTGGTAGGAAAACTTGATGTTTATTCTCGCTTATTCAACACCACCTTAACCCTCGCCGCCACCATGGACCACAGAAGCGAGATCCTCATAAATTTACATGAAAAACTTTTGCCAACAAAAGTTGGAGAAGGGCGCCGCCTCAAAGAGATGATTTCTAGAAATTCTTCTTTGGATATCCCCCGCAGCTCTTTTATGTCGCCGGGAGAGGATGGGTAAGATATCCAGGGAGTCAAGGGACGTTAGTTCTTTTAGTCCATGCCATCAACTCCAAGATTCGACCGCAAGGAAAAACTGTAGTTTAATTATGCAAATTTTATATACATAGTTTTTCATTTTGGCCAAAAACTAACAGAAGACGTAGCATAAATGGCTATAATTTATGTAATATAAAATATATTAATTTACCAAACCTCTCATAAGAATTTACATATTTCCCACGAGGATCCACCATGCCCAGCCCTTTTAGGGCAGGGTAGGTGCCAAAGCTGGAGCTTGCTACCATTTGCAGCTCTCAAGCCTGCCTTTCCCGTCAGCCTCCCTGAGGCGGGGAAGATAGCAGACCAGAGAGGCCTAGCTTCTCCCTACGGGGAATGTGGCTAGGCCTGGGGACAGTTGGTCCCAACGATGAGGGGGTACTTGTACCTCCTCCCATGGGAGACAGGTCTCTGATACTCCCAAGACAGGGTGCCGGAGCCGGGTCGCCATCTGGAATAGACCCGGGCCGGGAGAATTCCTGCGAATCAACACCTCTACCTTACATATTTCCCAGTTTTCCTTGAGGGGTTTCGAGTATTCTGGTGACCTACTTTATCTTAGATTTCCTCAGGTAATGCACTGTTCGGGTGTGTTAGGAACGTGTCCTCAACCCCCATGTTGAACGTACTTCATATAATCAGTTAAATTATATTTAGTGCCAGAGTTTATCACATTACACATATACTCTATATAATACTATTTATTTTTAAAGGGGTGTACAAGGCCTCGGTCAGATGACCAAAAGCTCCAGCTGTGGGTCATCGTATGACAAAGACCCGGGTCAGGAAACACTTTGTCCTGTTTCCTGACAAACCTTACCTAACCTAAGCTATCACATTTTCGAGTTATATTATTTACCCTAAACTCTTCAATTTAGATTATGTAAGCAATACATTAAACTAATCACTTGTCCACACTAAAAGCCTCACATACATATATGCACTCACAATAAGTGTTTACCTTGAAATACGTTTATTTTCTTCTCTGAGGCTATTTTCCCCAGGTAAAACTTGCGACTTTGGCTTAAATAACAACACTCTTCTTGCCGAATAAGGTAAGCGAAATTTTTTGTATGCAATAATTTCGCAAAAATTATTCTGAACCTAACGAAAAAATATATTTAATTGTGTTTGTTTATTATTAAATAACTGTAAACTTATCTAAAATATATTTAATTGGATTAGGCTAAATTAAATTGCGCTTGTTATAATAAGGTTAGGTAAGTTTTCTAAGGTTCTTTTGGTACAAAATTATTAATTTTTATATTAACATAAATGAAAAATATATATCTTTAAACGTATAAGAGAATTTTTAGAAAGGACTTAATTTTAAATGAGTTCTCATACCCCGGCACAGTGATAGGCTATTTCATCAAATTCTGCCACATGCAGTGAACAACATAAGAGATTGTGAAATGCTCAAGTATGTATATGGAGATTGTTATTGACGGACTGTTAGTGACACACGAAGGACAGTGACGGATTGTTAGTGACACACGAAGGACAGTGACGGATTGTTAGTGACACACGGAGGACAGTGACTGATTGTTAGTGACACACGAAGGACAGTGACGGATTGTTAGTGACACACGGAGGACAGTGACGAATTGTTAGTGACACACGGAGGACAGTGACGGATTGTTAGTGACACACGAAGGACAGTGACGGATTGTCAGTGACACACGAGGGTGTACACATCAGGAGCCAACAGGGTTCATAAACAAATCACCACAAACTCTCCCATTCAAGCCACCAAACCAACACTAAATTCTTTCCGTGTCTAAAAATATCCTGATGTCTATTTGCGATTATTTCGTGTCCCGAGACATGCCATGGAACGAATTTCAAGATTCCTCTCATAAAGGCCGGAATAATACCCGTTATTGAATATCATTATTGAAAAAAAAATTGCGTCTTCCAGAGAAAAAAAATTCCTCGGAATTTTCTCCTGACTATTTTGCCGCTAATGAATTTGGATTTTTTTTTTTGTGGTAATATTAAAATTCAAGACGTCAACGAATTAATTTTTATTGATCATGTAAAGGAATGGAAGGAAAGTGAACAATATGTGCAGGATCGGCAACTCAGATTAGGAAAAATAAAAAAGGAACGGATAATTTTGAAAAAAATTCAAATTACGTGGGATGGATTTTCTTTTAGCAGGAATGATTATTAGATTCCCAGAGGAACTCCTTCCAACTGTGTACCAAGAGAAGCCCTTAATTATTTGGGAAATAGTCTTCTCGCTTTTCATCAGCCGAATTGCAACACGGGGGATATCAAGTGGTAATTCCTGCAACACGGGGATGCCAAGTGGTAATTCTTGCAAAACGGGGGATATCAAGTGGTAATACCTGCAACACGGAGGATATCAAGTGGTAATTCCTGCAACACGGAGGATATCAAGTGGTAATTCCTGCAACATGGAGGATATCAAGTTGTAGTTCCTGCAACACTGGAGACATCAAGTGGTAATACCTGCAACACGGAAACATCAAGGGTAATACAGGTAACACGAGAACTACCACTAGACCTCTGGCTGTTTTCGAAAGATAATTTGATAAGTTCCTCAAATCGGTTCCTGATCAGCAGGGCTGTGGTGCATACGCTGGACTGCGTGCGACCAGCACCAGCAGCCTAGCTGACCAGGCCATCTACCGGGAGGCCTGATCTGAAACCAGGCCGGGGGGAAAGGGGCGGTGATCCTGAAAATCGTCTTCATGGAAGTGGAGAATCCACATAACCAGTTACTTTTTATGCATTGAAGATTTCGTGACTGCACGAGGCTCTACGAGGCTGCGTTTCACATCTAAACTCATATCACAAATATTTTAATCCCTAAAATAAAGATTGAAAGTTAATTTGCAGATTACTAGGGAAAATATTGACTTTTGCATGGATGCAGATTAGAGCTAAGACTATTTTCTTGAGCAGCTCCTTCCCCCTCTTCTCACTCAAGTAAAAGACTCCACATTCACAACTAACTCACATTTTGACGAAGAAACTTTCTGTGACGCTTCGGACCCATCCTGAACCATTATAACTTCATAATATGACTTGAAAATGGTCCAGGGCGGACCGAAACCACCTTTCTTTTATTTTTTTTTTATTTTTTTTTGCTTGAGACTCGGTTCTTCTATTCGCACCTTGCAAGCGCGTGCATGCAATGAATAATTTTCAGCGAAATATCTCTAAATATAATTCTAAGTGATAAGCCTACCTAATTATTCTGAAATGGAGTTTTTACTAATTCAAGTGCAATTTTCCCAAAGTAAAAATACGTATATATTAAATCAACGGCACATTCATCAAATTTTTTTATCTGCATTTCAAAATGCTTATTATTTTATTGCAAAGTTCTCTTTTTCGTTTATAGAAATTTCAATAAACAAGAAAATGGAAAAATAAAGTAAACCAGAGTTTTGATAAAAGCTATTCAAATCATTTATATAATTACAGGAAATCGCATAAATTTTAAGTACAATAGTTGTTGCGGAGGTCCCACAGTGTTGGGGAAAGTTTGTAAATGTTAGCCATCAAATTAATTTTTTTAGTAAATAGTATTCTTATTAATCTAAAAGCTTTGAGTGGTACATTGCGTAATTTTGAAATTACACTTATTTATGCAACACAAAACCCTTGACGAAACCATGAACAATACTGTTACTACTACTAGTAATAATAATAACAATAATAATAATGCAATTTGCAGGTTCAACGGTTATACAAGGGGAGATTAATTTAAAAGTTCTGAGCCTAACATATTAAGAGAAACGACAGTAAAATAGAACTAACAAAAACTATTTTACAACATAGTCATTATTGAACAGCTATGCACTTGTTATAACGTTCACGATGTTTTCCATGAAACACACACACAAAAAAACAAAGGTTTTGTCTTGTTTATTTAGCTACTCTTCCGTAGCTGACTTGTGTTCATTGTCATCCTCGTAGCGCGTCCCACGGAGGAAGTGGCTCCTCAGTTTGGAACCGGCCAGGTCTGGGGAATAAGAAGGTTGCGACATCTTTAATCCATATTCTTGCAGAGGTGCCTTTGAACCCGTGACGTGTGAGCAGGAGCATTGTCGTGCAACAGCAGGGTGGTGGTCAACACCTTTCCTCGCCGTTTTTCAGGGATTGACTCGCGCAAACGCCTTAGCTAATGAGGATGATATTCACCTGTAATGTGGACCTTGTGAGGCATGTAGACGATTTGGATGACTTCCTCTGCATCGTAGACAATTGTACGCATGATCTTGCAGGCACTGGGTTGGACATTCAATTTCTTTGATGTTGGAGAATTGGTATATTTACATTGTCTTGACTGTTGCTTTGACTCAGTAGAATAGAGATGAATCCATGTTTCATTCCCGATTACAAACCGCTGCTTAAATTGCTTCCCAGTGCAGAGTCACAAGTCAAGGTTCACCTCCCAACATCCCATACCGTGACTGGAACAATACACAGATAACCCACACACACGAGAAACTTATGACGACGTTTCGGTCCGAGTTTCGTGTCAGTGTGTGACTAGCTAAGGTTCCAAGTCGGACCGAAGTGTCGTCATAAGTTTCTTTCTCCTATGTGTGGGTTGTGTATTGTATCCCATCCGGTTTGTTTTTATTGCCGGAGTCAACATTTACGGCGCCCATCCAGCACAGATTTTGTAAACAGTCAAATATTCATGGAGAATGGATTCAACTGAGCCATCTCTAATCCCTAAAGTGTCCACTATCTAACACACCGTCACTCTTCCATCCTTCATCACAATTCCCTTCACAGCCTCAATGTTTTCCTGTTTTATCGATGTACGGGCTGCCAGACCTGGGGGATGGGGGTCGATTTCGATAGATTTCCTGCCACGACGAAATACTGCAGGTTTAGTTAGATTAGATTAACAGGACAGGTGTTTCCTGACGCGGGTCTCAGTCATATGATAACCCGCCACTGGAACTTTTGGTCATATATATATATATAATACTTATATATATATATATATATTATATATATATATATATATATATATATATATATATATATATATATGATAAAAAAAAAAAAATATATATATACGAGAGTGTATAAATCTGTACTGGAGGGAAGGAGGGGTAGGGGTCGGCCTAGGATAGGTTGGAGGGAGAGGGAAAAGGAGGTTTTGTGTGCGAGGGGCTTGGACTTCCAGCAAGCATGCGTGAGCGTGTTAGATAAGAGCAAATGGAGACAAATGATTTTTAGGACTTGACGTGCTGTTGGAGTGTGAGCAAGGTAACATTTATGAAGGGATTCAGGGAAACCGCTAAGCCGGAATTGAGTCCTGGAGATGGAAAGTACAGTGTCTGCACTCTGAAGTGATGGTGAAAGTTTTTCTTTTTCGGGCCACCCTACTTTGGTGGGAGAAGGCCGATGTGTTAATAACAATCTGGTTTAGTCTGCGACATCAGCTAACGCCTACCACAATCTGGTTTACTTCGGAACACTAGTTAAAGCTAGCCACAATCTAGAGTGAAACACCACTCTGGGTCTACCATAATTTGCTTAGAATGGCAGAACTTTCAGTTCTAAATTCCGCTGATAATCAGAAAAACTTTGGGAAGGGCATAAATAAGGTGCGGAAACCAATGGAGGAAATGGATCTGTTAAGAGTGAAGTTGTGTGATGGTGAAGGAAACGACGGTGGTGTTGGGAGGGTGGAGAGGCTTTAAGATGTTGGAGAGGCTTTAAGATGCTGGAGAGATGGAGAGGCTTTAAGATGTTGGAGAGGCTTTAAGATGTTGGAGAGACTTTAAGATGCTGGAGAGATGGAGAGGCTTTAAGATGTTGGAGAGGCTTAAAAATGCTGGAGAGATGGAGAGGCTTAAAGATGCTGGAGAGATGGAGAGGCTTTAAGATGCTGGAGAGATGGAGAGGCTTTAAGATGTTGGAGAGGCTTTAAGATGTTGGAGAGGCTTTAAGATGCTGGAGAGATTTTAAGATGCTGGAGAGATGGAGAGGCTTTAAGATGTTGGAGAGGCTTTAAGATGCTGGAGAGATTTTAAGATGCTGGAGAGATGGAGAGGCTTTAAGATGTTGGAGAGGCTTTAAGAGGCTGGAGAGACTTTAAGATGTTGGAGAGGCTTTAAGATGTTGGAGAGGCTTTAATATGTTGGAGAGACTTTAAGATGCTGGAGAGATGGAGAGGCTTTAAGATGTTGGAGAGGTGGAGAGGCTTTAAGATGTTGGAGAGATGGAGAGGCTTTATGATGTTGGAGAGACTAAGAAGCTTTAAGATGTTGGAGAGAGGGAGAGGCTTTAAGATGTTGGAGATGGAAAGGCTTTAAGATGTTGGAGAGATGGAGAGGCTTTATGATGTTGGAGAGACTAAGAAGCTTTAAGATGTTGGAGAGATGGAGAGGTTTTAAGATATTGGAGAGATGGAGAGGCTTTAAGATGGAGAGATGGAGAGGCTTTAAGATGCTGGAGAGATGGAGAGGCTTTAAGATGTTGGAGAGATGGAGAGGCTTTAAGATGTTGGAGAGATGGAGAGGCTTTAAGATGTTGGAGAGATGGAGAGGCTTTATGATGTTGGAGAGACTAAGAAGCTTTAAGATGTTGGAGAGATGGAGAGGCTTTATTATGTTGGAGAGACGAAGAGGTTTTAAGATATTTGAGAGATGGAGAGGGTTTAAGATGTTGGAGAGATGGAGAGACTTTATGATGTTGGAGAGGCTTTAAGATGTTGGAGAGATGGAGAGGCTATAAGATGTTGGAGAGATGGAGAGGCTTTATGATGTTGGAGAGATCGAGAAACTTTAAGATGTTGGAGAGATGGAGAGGCTTTATTATGTTGGAGAGAGAGAGGTTTAAGATATTTGAGAGATGGAGGGGTTTAAGATGTTGGAGAGATGGAAGACTTTATGATGTTAGAGGCTTAAGATGTTGGAGATGGAGAGCTATAAGATGTTGGAGAATGGAGAGGCTTTATGATGTTGGAGAGATCGAGAAACTTTAAGATGATGTAGAGGCTTTATGGTGTTGGAGAGATGGAGAGGCTTTGAAAATGTTTGATAAGGAGGTGTTGTTGGGGATATGGGAAGATTTTACGATTTCTAGTCAACACAGACTGCATTGTTGCTCTCGCCTAGCCGCCCCCCTTCTCACCGGACATAGGTGTATTTGCGGCAGGGCGACGGCTGATCAATTCGACTTCATGGTCCGTGTACACATCAGAAGGGAAGTATGCTAGACATGAGGAGGTCAACGACATCATAAAGAGAAGCCTCGCCACATCCCGTTGCCCAGCCCAACGGGAACCCCAAGTGCAGAGGTCTGACGGAAGTCAAAAGCGTCCTGATGGAGCCACTATGCTACCCTGGAAGGATGGTAAGTAGATTACCTGGGACTACACCTGTGCTGCCACATTGGCAGACATCTACTTGCCATACTCCAAAGCTGAAGGGGGTGGAGCTGCCAGCTACAGGGAGACCCAGAAGACCCGCAAATAGGAAGGCCTATCCCCTTGCTGTAACTTCATCCCAATAGGGTCGGAGACCCTTGGAGCATGGGGCAAGTGTTCTCTAAAGTTCCTCAAAGAGCTGGGTGAAAAACTCATCATAGAAACCAAGGATCACAGGGCGGCCAGCTTCCTCTTAATATTAAGTCTTAATATTAAGTCCATAAAGAAGAGCTTAAACCCCTCCGGAAACATACAGCTTCTGGGAAAACAGGGATGTGGTAATTAGATTCGATCCAAGGAAGAGGAGATAGCTCCAATTTCTCGGATGAAGAGCCCTTCTCTAGCATCGAGGCTGATGAAAGTCTCTCCATATTGAGGATAATTCTGAATTGTTCCAGCCACGATATCGTGGGATAATTGTGAATTGTTCCAGCAACGGTATTGTGGGATAATTGTGAATTGTTCCAGCCACGATATCGTGGATAATTGTGAATTGTTCCAGCAACGGTATTGTGGGATAATTGTGAATTTTTTCAGCCATGGTATTGTGGGATAATTGTGAATTGTTCCAGCCACGGTATTATGGGATACTAGTGATTTTTTCCAGCCACGGTATTGTGGGATGGTTGTGAAGTGTTCCCGCTACCAGACTGTGGGATAGTTATGAAACGATCCAGCGCCATGGTATGGCGGGTTGTCAGTCGTTCCAGCGAAGGTATTTTGGGTCAGTTTAACTGTTCTAACCACGGAATTATGGGTCAGCTGTGATTTGTTCCAGCTATGGTATTCCTAATCAGGCACCTATTTACTGCTAAGGGAACACCCTCTTCAGGTGTATGGAAACTAATACCTAGTTACCAGCTGAATACTGAAATAAAGACATATTGTCGAATGCTGAATACTGAAAGAGATGCAATGAAATATTTTACTTATAATATTTAACAGGACAAGTGTTTCCTGACGCGGGTCTTAGATGATGACTCACTGCTGGAGATTTTGGTCATCTGACCGAGGCCTTCCGCTGGTTTACCGGTCCACCCCCTTTAAAAAATTATGGTCAGTTACAACCATTTCTTTTTTGTTTAATCTTGTCACCAAATAATATTTTTTTTACATAAATAGTTTTGTATAAAACGTTTATAAAGTCGTTATACAAATAGTACTATAAATCCGACAAGCAAATTATTAAAATTTTAGGAAAATATAATTTTAAATGTTCTTTTTACTAATTAAGTAAATTGTTTTATAAATAAGAAAATGAAGCAACACACACACACACACATACACAGGAGGCCATGAGCTAAGTCTCGACCTCTGCAACCACAATTAGGTGAGTACAACACACACACATACATAGTTTTAAGACGAGGTTTGATAAAGCTCATGGAGCAGGGAGAGAGAGGACCTAGTAGCAATCAGTGAAGAGGCGGGGCCAGGAGCTATGATTCGACCCCTTCAACCACAAATAGGTGAGTACAAATAGGTGAGTACACACACACGCACAATATTAGGATACTTTCACTAGACTTTTCATGTATAACTCTGCTAAAGACTTCACAATACGTTCCAGGATCTCCGTCGAGCATGAAGATATTAAACCCTGAAGTTATAGACCGTGTGTGTGTGTGTGTGTGTGTGTGTGTGTGTATGTTTGTGTGTGTGTGTGTGTGTGTGTATGTGTGTGTGTGTGTGTGTGTGTAGGAACAGTTGAGTAAATGCTGATATAGAATAATATAATATTCACTTTACCATATTTTAAATACTAATTCTTCTCTTTCCTCTCTTTCTCTTTATTCAAATCTTCACAGCGTCAGGCGTGAAAAAACACAGGAAATACTATTGCACAATCAGCAAAATGCAGCAATGGAAGAAAACTGTTCTATTTAAGGAAGGTAATATCTAGCGTTAAATAATGTTGATTAACCCTGCTCCCGAGGGGGCCAACAAGATCTACTGATACCATTACACGGAAACTGCTTCACCCAAAATAGTGGTGCATTGTGTGCTTGTAGTCCAGCGTGGAATGGTGGTTGTTGAGGGCTGCAGAATGCTGCTGCTGCTGGCCGCAAACACCCAGTAATAACACTGAGACGTAGAGCAAGAGGGAGAATGGGTGTGGGTGAGTGCGTATTGCTACCTGCTTGTTAAAGACAATGTTCCGTACTGGTCTGTTCTCACCATGAGAAACATGCTGGTGTTGCCTGAGCGTGCAGGCCTTTTATGTGTATTTCTCACGGGCTTATACCAGTACAGTAAGTCAGTAGGATGTGTGATAGTGTGGTGTTAGCCATTGGTTAGTTGGTATGTGAGTTCTCAGGCAGTAGGTGGTTGGTATGCGAGTTCTCAGTGTTAGGTTGTTTGTATTTCAGCTCTCGGGTAGTACCTTGTTGCACACGACGTTGTTTTCTGCAAGATGCTGAGGTAACAACTACAGGCATTATACCTTCCATCGCTTTAAACTCAACTCTGGCTAGACGGTCTTTCCAAGTCCTTTAATATATATATACAGTATATATATATATATATATATATATATATATATATATATATATATATATATATATACATAATGAAAAATATCAGTGAGAAAATAACAAACACCTGAGTGTTTTCATGTGTTGACACAGCTTTTTTTTATATTTTATTTAAAAACTTAATATACAAATACAAGGTATTTCCATCACCACATACATTAATGCATTAACAAAAACTTTGAAATACATAACCATAACAAAAAATCCACACCAACTCATTAATATATAGTACCGATAAAACCTATCGATCACCAAAACAAAACCTCATGTGTAACTCCTGTGTACCTACATCAAGGTACACAGCTCAACCCGCCTTCTCTTCACCACTCGTACCACAAACGTACATAACATATACGCCACCACATCTAACACATCGAACTTGACATGTAATATATAAATCAACCCAACTATGGATTGCAAGAAACACAGAAAATAAACAATCATCCCAATACCCAAAGCCCTATATAAGGGTATGTACCATTGCTACGATACCCAAAAGCAAACAATGTTAACTAACATTTGTATCTATAAAAATCCCTTTCCCCAAAAAACAAACAAAACTCCATCCACAAAACCCTCCCAACACCCCCTTTCACCTGCCACCCTTTAACAACCAAAACCAGAATCATTCTCCACACGCACACACATATATGGCAAAGAAACATAATATATTCTACTGAGCATCACATAAGCACAAGCCTAACACCATATCCGACCTTAAAAACATAAGGCCATTGCAAATGTAACAAAAAATATATTATACAATAATAATACACGATCCTACCACTCAAAAGAAGCGTCCAAAACACACATGACACTTGACTTTTCATTAACTCTTGGGCAACCCCTCATGTCTATGTCCCATCACATTTTTAAACAGATTACAAAAACTCATAAAACATAAAGAAGAACATGTGGAAGAAATTATTCAACCTGTTTACTTTCCATAATGAAAGCTGATCACTAAGTCCACCTATGGCCTCCTTGCTTGTACACCCAACACTATATACGAACATATAGTCAGAAAAGTTCTGAAGCAAAAGACACCTCAGCCTATATCCCACTGATTTACTCCCCCCCAACCTAACGTCCCTTTCAACTAAACCCCCCTACCCCTCCATTCCCACCCTTTCCACTCGTTCCCTAATCCCAACCTATCATTGACCCCTCCACTTACTCAACCCCTCCTTCATACTTCCTAACCCTATCCCTCCCCTCTCCCCGTAACCCATGCACTGTCATCTCCCTATAAGCCTGCTAAAAGGCCCCATCCCACGCCCTATCATATAATATCTTATTCCAACAATTAGTCCTATAAAAAGCTGCTCTCAATGCCCCTAGACGCTCCCTCCCCCATGTCCCTGAGACACCAAGAAAAATCAATATAATCCATTGACACAGCTTACTGGTGGATGGGTGTGAATGACAACACTCGGATATTTCTGTTATCTTTTTACTGTGGTATTTTTTTCATATTTGCAGTCACGCTTTTTATTGTGATTTCGTCGCATATATTACTTTATTCAACACTGTATCTGGATGAGTACAGATAGGAAGTGCGTCTGTCTCGCGCTCAGCAGACGAAGGATAAAGCCTCCACCACGCTAAATGACCCACATGGGTTTAATGCTAAACATGAATTATAAAGAATTATTCGACACTTTATCAGTACGTCAAACCCATTGCAGCACTTACTACCAGGCTGTTACCTCTCGCTGTTGATTCACACCCTCCTTCAAAATCGTGGACTCAAAGATAGCTCTAATTATATGGGAAAGGGCTACAACTGTAGGGGCAATCAGATGAAACTCAGATCTTGGACCATGAGCCCTTCCCAGCATCAAGGAACCCCTAAATCCTCCATCCCTTGAGGAGACTAACAAGTGTTACCCTGGTGATATTCCCCTCATCTTCCTCTCTACATCAGTGGTTCTCAACCCTTACGAGGACGAGGACCCATGTTTGACCCCACAAAAAAAATCACACCTCCACATGCTAATTGTCGTAATTTCAGGCTTCGTTAAATGAGAAAATCAAGCGGTGGCTGCAGGAACAATGTTCGCTGGGAATTTTCACTAATCCCTTGGAATAACTTTGGCCCCCTCCTCAGGGGTCCGCAACCCTCACGTTGGGGAACCAATGGAATGCACAATAAAGGTACAAAGTCTGATTCATTAATGTGTATATCACATCACTTAATCCTTACCTTGAATCCCAGTGTGGCCGTTTTTTGTGCTCAATGGGATTTGTATCAACTAGTATAAGTTTTATAACGTCTAAAGAATTCGGTAGGAAAAAATAAAATCATTGTTTCAGTACTTCTGGCCACTCGTAGTCTATGGGTAAAATGTGGGTTTGTCCCCTGGCTGACCCACGTAAACACCTTGTTTATACATTGTTACCTTCATGAAATTGTAGAATCTGTTTTCTCTTTCCTAAGAGGTCTACAACTTTACTATCTACTTCTTGAGAGGTCCCTTGTACTTCCACCATGCACTCCTTCCTTGGAGGTCCCTTGTACCTCCACCATGCACTCCTTCCTTGGAGGTCCCTTACTCCTTCAAAAATCAACCCCTTCCTTTTTTGAAAATGTATATAATCAAATGAAGGCAGGCAGAAATTATGAAGGCAGGCAGAAATTATGAAGGCAGGCAGAAATTATGAAAATAGGCAGCAATGATGAAGGCAGATAGCAATGATGAGGGCAGGCAGCAATGATGAAGGCAGGCAGCAATGTTGAAGGCAGGCAGCAATGATGAAGGCAGATAATGATGAAGGCAGGCAGCAATGATGAAGGCAGACAACAATGATGAAGGCAGGCAGCATTGATAAGGGCAGGCAGCAATGATGAAGGCAGACAACAATGATTAAGGCAGACAATGATGAAAGCAGGCAGAAATTATGAAGGCAGGCAGAAATTATGAAAATAGGCAGCAATGATGAAGGCAGACAACAATGATGAAGGCAGACAACAATGATGAAGGCAGGCAGCAATGATGAAGGCAGACAGCAATGATGAAGGTAGGCAGCATTGATGAAGGCAGACAACAATGATGAAGGCAGACAACAATGATGAAGGCAGGCAGCAATGATGAAGGCAGACAACAATGATGAAGGCAGACAACAATGATGAAGGTAGGCAGCATTGATGAAGGCAGACAACAATGATGAAGGCAGACAACAATGATGAAGGCAGACAGCAATGATGAAGGCAGACAGCAATGATGAAGGCAGACAACAATGATGAAGGCAGGCAACAATGATGAAGGCAGGCAGCAATGATGAAGGCAGACAGCAATGATGAAGGCAGACAACAATGATGAAGGCAGGCAACAATGATGAAGGCAGACAACAATGATGAAGGCAGACAACAATGATGAAGGCAGACAGCAATGATGAAGGCAGACAACAATGATGAAGGCAGGCAACAATGATGAAGGCAGATAGCAATGATGAAGGCAGACAACAATGATGAAGGCAGACAGCAATGATGAAGGCAGACAACAATGATGAAGGCAGGCAGCAATGATGAAGGCAGGCAGCAATGATGAAGGCAGACAGCATTGATGAAGGCAGGCAGCAATGATGAAGGTAGACAGCAATGATGAAGGCAGACAGCAATGATGAAGGCAGGCAGCATTGATGAAGGCAGGCAGCAAAGATGAAGGCAGGCAGCAATGATGAAGGCAGACAACAATGATGAAGGCAGACAACAATGATGAAGGCAGACAGCAATGATGAAGGCAGACAACAATGATGAAGGCAGGCAACAATGATGAAGGCAGATAGCAATGATGAAGGCAGACAACAATGATGAAGGCAGACAGCAATGATGAAGGCAGACAACAATGATGAAGGCAGGGAGGAATGATGAAGGCAGGCAGCAATGATGAAGGCAGGCAGCAATGATGAAGGCAGACAGCAATGATGAAGGCAGACAGCATTGATGAAGGCAGGCAGCAATGATGAAGGCAGACAGCAATGATGAAGGCAGACAGCATTGATGAAGGCAGAGCAGCAATGATGAAGGCAGACAAATGATAAAGGCAGGCAGCATTGATGAAGGCAGACAAATGATAAAGGCAGGCAGCATTGATGAAGGCAGGCAGCAATGATGAAGGCAGACAAATGATAAAGGCAGAGCAGCAATGATGAAGGCAGGCAGCAATGATGAAGGCAGAGCAGCAATGATGAAGGCAGACAACAATGATGAAGGCAGACAAATGATAAAGGCAGGCAGCAATGATGAAGGCAGGCAGCAATGATGAAGGCAGGCAGCAATGATGAAGGCAGGCAGCAATGATGAAGGCAGACAACAATGATGAAGGCAGGCAACAATGACGAAGGCAGGCAAAAATGACGAAGGCAGGCAACAATGATGAAGGCAGACAACAATGATGAAGGCAGGCAACAGTGACGAAGGCAGGCAGCAATGATGAAGGCAGGCAGCAATGATGAAGGCAGACAACAATGATGAAGGCAGACAGCAATGATGAAGGCAGACAACAATGATGAAGGCAGACAGCAATGATGAAGGCAGACAGCAATGATGAAGGCAGACAGCAATGATGAAGGCAGACAACAATGATGAAGGCAGACAACAATGATGAAGGCAGACAACAATGATGAAGGCAGACAACAATGATGAAGGCAGACAGCAATGATGAAGGCAGACAACAATGATGAAGGCAGGCAACAATGATGAAGGCAGACAACAATGATGAAGGCAGACAACAATGATGAAGGCAGACAACAATGATGAAGGCAGACAGCAATGATGAAGGCAGGCAACAATGATGAAGGCAGATAGCAATGATGAAGGCAGATAGCAATGATGAAGGCAGACAACAATGATGAAGGCAGACAGCAATGATGAAGGCAGACAACAATGATGAAGGCAGGCAGCAATGATGAAGGCAGGCAGCAATGATGAAGGCAGACAGCATTGATGAAGGCAGACAGCAATGATGAAGGCAGACAGCATTGATGAAGGCAGGCAGCAATGATGAAGGCAGGCAGCAATGATGAAGGCAGGCAGCAATGATGAAGGCAGACAACAATGATGAAGGCAGACAAATGATAAAGGCAGGCAGCAATGATGAAGGCAGGCAGCAATGATGAAGGCAGGCAGCAATGATGAAGGCAGGCAGCAATGATGAAGGCAGACAACAATGATGAAGGCAGACAACAATGATGAAGGCAGGCAACAATGACGAAGGCAGGCAAAAATGACGAAGGCAGGCAACAATGATGAAGGCAGGCAACAATGATGAAGGCAGGCAACAATGACGAAGGCAGGCAGCAATGATGAAGGCAGGCAGCAATGATGAAGGCAGGCAGCAATGATGAAGGCAGACAACAATGATGAAGGCAGGCAGCAATGATGAAGGCAGACAACAATGATGAAGGCAGGCAACAATGACGAAGGCAGGCAACAATGACGAAGGCAGGCAACAATGACGAAGGCAGACAACAATGACGAAGGCAGGCAACAATGACGAAGGCAGGCAGCAATGATGAAGGCAGGCTGCAATGATGAAGGCAGGCAGCAATGATGAAGGCAGGCAGCAATGATGAAGGCAGACAACAATGATGAAGGCAGACAACAATGATGAAGGCAGGCAACAATGACGAAGGCAGGCAAAAATGACGAAGGCAGGGGCGTGCGCTATGACTGCTTAAAAAAATGTTCAGAGCAAGAATGATCTTAAAGACGTGATGAATGTCACGAGGCTATGCCATAATGGTAGAGATTGTTGTGTTCGAGTGTTCAGCTTCGTGGTGCTCGAGTGTTCAGCTTCGTGGTGTTCGAGTGTCAGCTTCGTGGTGTTCGAGTGTCAGCTTCGTGGTGTTCGAGTGTTCAGCTTCGTGGTGTTCGAGTGTTCAGCTTCGTGGTGTTCGAGTGTCAGCTTCGTGGTGTTCGAGTGTCAGCTTCGTGGTGTTCGAGTGTTCAGCTTCGTGGTGTTCGAGTGTTCAGCTTCGTGGTGTTCGAGTGTTCAGCTTCGTGGTGTTCGAGTGTCAGCTTCGTGGTGTTCGAGTGTTCAGCTTCGTGGTGTTCGAGTGTTCAGCTTCGTGGTGTTCGAGTGTTCAGCTTCGTGGTGCTCGAGTGTTCAGCTTCGTGGTGTTCGAGTGTCAGCTTCGTGGTGTTCGAGTATTCAGCTTCGTGGTGTTCGAGTGTCAGCTTCGTGGTGTTCGAGTGTCAGCTTCGTGGTGTTCGAGTGTTCAGCTTCGTGGTGTTCGAGTGTTCAGCTTCGTGGTGTTCGAGTGTTAGCTTCGTGGTGTTCGAGTGTTCAGCTTCGTGGTGTTCGAGTGTTCAGCTTCGTGGTGTTCAGTGTCAGCTTCGTGGTGTTCGAGTGTCAGCTTCGTGGTGTTCGAGTGTTCAGCTTCGTGGTGTTCGAGTGTTCAGCTTCGTGGTGTTCGAGTGTTCAGCTTCGTGGTGTTCGAGTGTCAGCTTCGTGGTGTTCGAGTGTTCAGCTTCGTGGTGTTCGAGTGTTCAGCTTCGTGGTGTTCGAGTGTCAGCTTCGTGGTGTTCGAGTGTTCAGCTTCGTGGTGTTTGAGTGTTCAGCTTCGTTGTGTTCGAGTGTCAGCTTCGTGGTGTTCGAGTGTTCAGCTTCGTGGTGTTCGAGTGTCAGCTTCGTGGTGTTCGAGTGTCAGCTTCGTGGTGTTCGAGTATTCAGCTTCGTGGTGTTCGAGTGTTCAGCTTCGTGGTGTTCGAGTGTTCAGCTTCGTGGTGTTCGAGTGTCAGCTTCGTGGTGTTCGAGTGTTCAGCTTCGTGGTGTTCGAGTGTCAGCTTCGTGGTGTTCGAGTGTTCAGCTTCGTGGTGCTCGAGTGTTCAGCTTCGTGGTGTTCGAGTGTCAGCTTCGTGGTGTTCGAGTGTTCAGCTTCGTGGTGTTCGAGTGTTCAGCTTCGTGGTGTTCGAGTGTCAGCTTCGTGGTGTTCGAGTGTTCAGCTTCGTGGTGTTTGAGTGTTCAGCTTCGTTGTGTTCGAGTGTCAGCTTCGTGGTGTTCGAGTGTTCAGCTTCGTGGTGTTCGAGTGTCAGCTTCGTGGTGCTCGAGTGTTCGGGTTCAGTCCTGGGCACTGTTGGGTTACTAACTGTCGGGGAAAACATTTCTACACTGTACACAAAGAAATTCCAAATTACAACGTCAGGACCAAACATAGACCAGTCAACAAAACACGGAAGAACGCCCATCATGGAGACCACTGTTTGAAATTTATTCAACATAGATGTTTTAGGAAAGTCTTCCCCAGCACAAACAAAATGTATATTGTATGTGACCTCAGGCAAAACAGTAACACACCAGACATCTAAAACGTAACCAATCTACAGAGAGCGAAACGTTGTCCCAATAAAACCTTCGCCTACAATGTGAGTCTTTTCTGAACCATTAACTGGATTAATTGAGATACATGGAAGTCAGAGGTCAGTTAAAATTAAATTTGCCCGAGAGCTAAAGGGTGGTAGAAAGCGTGTCCGGAGTTCATTACAGAGAGTGGGCTGCATTATTCAAGTCACACACAAAATGGGAGGACCAGGAACGTTGTGAACGTCAGTACCAACACCAGCTCACCAGTTCTAGTAGCAGTCAGCACGAGCATCCACCAGCCAACGATGATGCCAAAAAGCTGAAATTATGGTTCCAAGTGTCTCCCGTTATGGGCAAAACAATAATAAATAAATAAACTAAATAAATATATATATCAAATTATATCATATATATATAATATATATATATATATATATATATATAATAATATAATATAATATATATATATATGGAACGAGACAGAATGACCTCGAGAGTGTATAAATCTGTAGTGGAGGAAGGCGGGGTAGGGGTCGGCCTAGGAAAGGCTGGAGGGAGGGAGTAAAGGAGGTTTTGTGTGCGGGGGGCTTAGACTTCCAGCAACCATGTGTGAGCGTATTTGATAGGAGTGAATGGAGACAAATGGTTTTTTAATACTTGACGTGCTGTTGGAGTGTGAGCAAAGTAACATTTATGAAGGATTCAGGAAACCGGCAGGCCGGACTTGAGTCCTGGAGATGGGAAGTACAGTGTTAATGTTGCAGTTTTATAACTGTAGTGTAAAGCACCCTCTGGCAAGACAGTGAGGAGTGAATGATGATGAAGTTTTTCTTTTTCGGCCACCCTGCCTTGGTGGGAATCGGCCGATGTGTTAATAAAAAAATAATATATATATATATATATATATATATATATATATATATATATATATATATATATATATAATATATATATATGTCGTGCCGAATAGATAAAATTGATCAATTAGCAAGAACTCATTTAAAATTAACTCCTTTCTAAAATTTTCTCTTATACGTTTAAAGATATATATATTTTTAATTTATGTTAATTTAAAAATTAATAATTTTGTACCAAAAGAACCTTAGAAAACTTACCTAACCTTATTATAACAAGCGCAATTTTATTTAGCCTAATTCAACTAAATATATTTTAGATAAGTTTACAATAATTTAATAATAAACACAATAAAATATATTTTTTTCGTTAGGTTCAGAATGATTTTTGCGAAATTAGTGCATATACAAATTTTCGCTTGCTTATTCGGCAAAAAGAGCGTTGCTATTTAAGCCAAAACCAGCTTCTTGGGGATATAACCTTAAATCCTAATACAACATCTGCGGATTCTGATAAAGGTGTTGTTAGGTACCTGTGCACATACACTCACCTTAGGTGACTGGTATACACTGTCTCTTCTCATACGTCGGTATACACATTGTATCATCCGTCTAAACACGAGTGCAATAGCTTACATACACACTCATTAAAATAAACATAGGCAATACAACTGTCACTGCTTCAATATCTAGTCAAAATATCGCTCATAATAACTGAAATTCAACTCCATTAAATTGCAACAAACAATTCGAAGTATTTTGTTCTGAATTGCCCATCATCAAGTAATTTTAATGATTTATTGACCTTTTCACTGCTAATGAGCGGCGATTTACAGAGGTGAAATTGCTAGTTTACGTATCGTGACAAATGATATTATTATTATTATTATCATTTGGTATTTTATTATCATTATTTTTATTATTATTTTAACTCACCGGCCGTCTCCACCTAAGCAGGGTAACCCGAAAAAAAGAAGAAACACTTTCACCTTCATTCATTTAATTACTGTCTTTCCAGAAGTTATACATCATTTGGAAAGTAGGGATGGAAGGGGTTTTAATTAGGTATGATGCAAAGATAGGCAGGGTAGCTGCACCTAATGGAATCCAGAGCCCACGAAGACGTTTTGTTACTATTACTACCCTATTAGTACAAGTCTCGTATGACATCTAGAACACTTGTTATTAATTATATTTAGTAACTCCGAATATCCAAAGGTTTACGAATTATTAACAATTGTTAAGTTTATTCATATTCTAAAAATAATCTTGAAAGCGTTTATTAGATATATAAATTACATAACCGTGTTGTAGAGAGGCTGTCGATCATTTTCTTCAGAGCTTAGCGTTCTGATCTACCATTGTAAGTTGACCAAAGACCAGGAGCCCCAAGGTCGAGGTCACCATCTGGAAAAAGACCCAGGGCCGGAGGATTGACCGAGCGAATCAAGAGAACGGCACCATCTCCCCACCGAGAGTTTATATGGATATACGTATACATTAAGAGGTTTATTTCCTCAGAGCTTATAGAGGCTGAAGCTACCTTAATGCTTATTTAAGAGATATGTGATCTCCGTGTATCTACACCGAAAGGGCGTTATATAAACATAGAATGCCCTAAAGACACATTGTCTTCTTCCTCATGTCCAGCACTAGGCCCTCCCAGATACCAGTTTCAAGACGAGTAAACGTGTGTAAACACAATCAGATGTTGAGATGTGCAGCGCGATCCCGATTTCCGCATGCAAATGATACATAGCTCACCGAAATTCCTTGCTAAATCAAGAGAAATGTACTAATGGCACAGTCGAAAAAAAAGATTTGGGTGTTGTGAAAAATATTATTGTGGATAATCTACGTCCAGAATGCTCAAGAACTTTCTCTACGGAAATAAAATGTTTACTGCAATGGAGGTACAATGAAGACAACACATTAAACTTAATTTCCCTGTAGACTAGGCCACCATGCACGAGGTCTACCATTGGCAGCTGGGTCTCCAGGCTGTGTTCTGGATACCAGAGAAGCTAACAGATGATCACATATCCACTTGGGTGGAGCCCCCGTCTCCTGCCATTGCATCGTTACCATGACGAAGGGGAGTAGTTTCAGCAACGGATCGTTACTGGCGAGAAAACGTAGGACGCCTCGCCGTGACGTCAAAGACAAAACAAACACCCATTACATGGAGACACTGGTCGCTCCCTCCTTCGGAGAAGTTTAGAATAGTTTCCCACTGTTTGGGAACTCTGAGGGTCTCCTCCTTGTTGATTATCCCCACAAGGATGATGGCGTGTGGGAGGGTGTTCATTCTTTTACTGTAGAGGTTCTTGTTACAGAGCCTCATGATGTAAAACTTCTTGATGTAAAGCTTCTTTTGTGATACTTCTTGTAGCGCTTCTTGCTGTAAAAGTTATTGTTGTAGAGTTTTATGCTGTAGAGCTTCTTGAAGTGAAGCTTCTTTCTGTGAAGCTAATAGTAGTGGTTTTGCTGTAGAGGTTCTTGTTAGAGTTTCGTGGGGTAGAACTTCCTTTCACGAACTCCAGTATTTCTGCTGCAGGTCTGCAGTACCGGGTTGTCCTACAAGCCACAGCCAGTAACAGTTACAATGTAATGTATATACTGATTACTAATGGGTCATCTAAATGATTAAGACCCGTGTCAGGAGGCACTTGTCCTGTTTCCTGACGAATAAAACAGCAAGTCACATTGTCTGGATCATAACTATATACCAACAAGCTCATGAATTAAGATATTTTCAATACCTGGGTATCTTTATTAAGAGACGACGTTTCGCTCCAGGGACTTATGAATTAATAGAGACATAAGAATGGAGCCTTTTATAGTGGAGCCAGTGAAAGTTGTCGAGCGAAGCGGCAGTTGAAGACGTTGTCACAGGTGGGTGAGGGCCACTAGTGGAAGTAGGTCAGGCCCAGAATATAGACCAGGGATTAAAAATATACACGCACGTTTAGGATTTACACTTCAGGATAATGATTTATATGCAGGATAACGATATACACTACAGGTTAACGATATACACTGCAGATTGAAGAATAAAATAAGAAAATGTCTGGCCATAGAAAGAAATATAACAGCGAGTAAAGCATAAAGAAAACAACTGAATGTGTATAATGCAACAGTTGTGAAGGAGGGAAGAATTTATTACGATTACATTTACAGTAATTCCCAGGAGAACTGAGACACTTTCCAGGGGAAAGTGTTTGAAGAGCTTACCATGAATTGGAGGGGATCAAGTGTTGCTTACTGAAAATCTTGCTTACATTACTGTTGTATTTGCAAATAATATTAATGTCTTATTTACATATTCACACAATATTATTAGGTTAGGTTCGTCAGGAAACAGGACAAGTGTTTCCTGACGCGGGTCTTAGTCATATGATGACCCGCCGTTGGAGCTTTTGGTCATCTGACCGAGGCCTTCCGCTGGCTTACCGGTCCACCTCTTTAAAAATTATGGTCATAATTATAACCAGTCATACAGTATTAGTGGTGCATTTGTATATTTACACAATATTACTGTGGCATTTACATTGTAAATGTGCAAATGCAACTATATTATCTAAGTAATATTATATGGATAATATTGTATTTACGTGGATAATATTGTATTATATGGATAATATTGTATTATATGGATAATATTGTATTTACGTGGATAATATTATTGTAATATTTACTTAGACAATAATACTGTAGTATTTACATATTTGCTTTAATAATATTACTGTTGTATTGACATTTACAAAAGTATTATTGTATTTACATAGCTAATATTTTATTGTATTTATATATTTATATAAGCTTTTGTTAGATGTCCTATTTGTTCAGTGCATTTTCGAATTTTGATAGTAATAACATAAATACTTGTAGATTATTATAATCTTTTGTAATTATTTTTATATATAACTCTTAAACTATATTTCACACATTACAAAGTACATTTTTTAGTTTCTAAATAATGAGAATTTACTTTACTCCTTATGAATATTATTGTTTTATTGTCTGGCGGTGAAAAATGTTAAGTACTTGCAACCAAAAGGTCCCTCGTCTAGTAGATAGGCTTTAAACCCTATCAGCCAAGCAACGTCATTAGCGGGATATACACCAAGAGGCGTATATCTGAGCGAATATGTGCTGAGTTTATTTTAATCTTCTTTATAGGGATCGATGCTTTTTTGTCTAGTGAAAATTTTACGTGCAGCCTAGTGTAGTCGATAGGCTTAAAACCCCAGTAACCAACCTCATTAAAGATCATATATAGTAATTATTATTATTATTATTATAATCAAATAGAAGCGCTAAACCACAAGGGTCATATAGCCATATATAGTAATGGATCATCATATAAGACGCGTGTCGGGAAACTAGTGCTGTTTCCTGACGAATAAAACAACTCACCAAAGATATGTATATACACCGTGAGGTGTATGTCTCTGTATATATATGCTGAGAATTTACTTTAATCTTTATTTCATAGTTTAAATTACTAATGACTAATGATGACAAGTGACATACAGAATTAATGATTCGTGTAGTCGATAGGTTTAAAACCCCATTAACTAGTCATTACACTCACATACAGATATGTGTCTTAGTGTATACAGTTTATTTTAATCCCAATATTCAGTATTAAATATTCTTGGCTAGTGTGAACACGTTATATGCCTTAATTTAAGGACAAATTTAACCCCAGTAACCTCACAAGGTTTTATACACAAAGGTTTATGTCTGGAACTGTTTATGTGCTGAGAGTTTAAGTTAATCCCAGTTTTAAGGATTAAAGTTTTCTTGACTGGTGGTAGACTGGTTACACGTAGCCTTAATCACCCTTGTGTAGTCGATAGGCTTTTAAACCTCTTGAATATAGGAGTCTTAGGTAAAATTCTTCTCGACATTGTTAAGTAAATTTGGTTAAGAGTAAATAGTTACGAAAACAAAGTAAATTTTCTTTTCTTCCTCAGAGAATTAGGCCAAAATTCTTTACCCAACATTGCGAAATGTTTGGAGAGAACGAAGGATCCGTCTTCCAGCGACGGTAAATGTTTTCTTAAACTGGTGTTTTTTTCTGACATTAACAAACATTTGTGCTAACAAGTGGAAGCCTAAACATCCGTAAACACACGTCTTAAATTATTCTTGATATAAAACAGGCTTAATATTTGAGAAGTTTTCAGTAAATATATGAATGATATAATTTCTCTAAAATGTTGAAGGATATTGACCCAGGTAGTCACATCTTGGTGCTGGGTGAGGATCTCTCTGTTCAGGAGGTCGTGACTCGAATATTCTTGGACAGCGATATTAGGAGTTTACTGAGTGAAGGAGAAAAGACAGCTCTGCACTCCAAGCTCTTCCACCCAAGGAATTCGAATTACCATTCCTTTGGTTAATGGAGTTTAAAGCCTATCCATTACACTAGTCATTTAGACAGCAGGTAACATTTTCATCAGACAACAATACTTTAATCCATAAAACAGGGATTAAGGTAACCTTTCAGTATACAGGAACAAAAAATCCACAATACCGTGACTGGAACAATACACAAATAACCCGCACATAGAAGAGAGGAGCTTACCACTGACGTTTCGGTGCGACTTGAACCATTTACAAAGTCACACTAACAGAAAAGTTGGTAGGTATAATGTTTGTCAGGAAACAGGACAAGTGTTTCTTGGCACGGGTCTAGTCATATGACGCCTCGCAGCTGGAGCTTTTGGTCATCTGACCGAGGCCTTCCGCTGGCATACCGGTCTACCTCTTTAAAAATCATGGTTATCATTATAACCATTAGGAGTACTTATAATGTACTATTCATTAACAGAAAAGAGTGAGGTAGCCAATATATACATAGGCGAGCGAGACAAAGGACGGGAACAAGAGAGGAAGTAGTGGTAGGTAGGTAGTGAAAGTAGTAGTACAAGAAACAGTGGTAGTAGAAAGTAGGGAGCGTAGTGGTAAAAAGAGAAAAAGGGGGAGTAAAGGGAGGCAAAAGTAAAGGTAGTAGCAATAGTAGAGGAATGCAGGAAGGCTAAGTAGAATAGGGTCAGTCTAAGGACAAGAAAAAGGAGAACTGCAAGAGAGCTGAGGACCTGCAAGGGTTAGGACCATAAAGCAGTATATATACTATATATACACTTAAAAATAGATACCTAACGGTATATACATGTATACATATACGTATTCCTTTTCTTTGCTCAGAGTTTCACAAACCCAGCATAAATAAGTAAATATTGCAAGACGATTTATAGACTTAGTATGAATGTTTTTCTCATACTCATTAATATGATAAGCATATTCATTGAAAATTAATCAGTCGTCTACAGTATAATTACAACTTTCCAAATGATTAGAGCCTCGCCATTATTTTGCATTACTGTTGTTACTAATGATGTATAACTATTCTATTTTGTAAAATTCCTTCATTTTTTTTCACTGTAAAAAACATTTATACTTTGATGACGAGTTTTCATCTCTATTATTGTATGTATATTAGCATTTGTTATGTTGATAACACACACACACATATATTAGTGATCAAATTAAATACAGCATAAAGGAAAAAGAAAATAAAGACTTCAGTCATTTTATTTTTCGCTTGATTGTCTCCATTCTGGTCCATTTGTGGTAATAAGCAGTGTTTATTACACGTGTTGATATATATATATATATATATATATATATATATATATATATATATATATATATATATATATATATATATATATTATATATATTATATATATATATTTATATATAATATATATATATATATATATATATATATATATATATATATATATATATATATATATATATATATATATATATATTGTGTTAGAAAGCATAAAAATCAGAGATCGCAGAGATAATGTAGAATTACCGCTAAATCCCACCAAATGCGAAGTAGTTTCCTTGAATCAGTAGCTCATTAATTAAGTCGCAGCGGCCTTCGCTAGGAAGGCGAGTCATTGAGCCCTGAGCTACTCTTCTCTCGCGCCATCGACTTGATTCCACTGAATAGATTGCTTATAAAAAAAAGTCCGAAGACTTTTTTTTGAGGAGGATGGGGGAAAGGCTGACAGTGAGTGCAAGCTAGGCTTTAAGTCAAACTGGGCTGGCTGGAAATATATGCGGCCTTCTAGACTGCCCTTCCAGTCTTTTTTTTTATGGAGTCTAATGAACTCGTAAAGAGGATTTGATCAGAATGGTGGTTCCTGTTTAGTTGGGGACACTGACAATGCTAACATTAAAAAAATAGCGAAGCATAGCAGTAGGCCTACTGGCCAATACTAGGCAGATCCTATTTACACCCAACCACTTTCCAATCAGCCTATTTTTAAAGCTACCTAAAGTACTTGCTTCAGTAGTTATAATATAAATTATAGGTCATCTGATTGCATGAAAACACAACGAAGTCAGTACCATCATTAGGAACAGCCTTGACAGCCTAGTACTCAGTCGAGAGTGACCCTCGATTCCTCCTGTCTCGTAGTCTTGGTAATGAGGAAGAAGCTATATTGACATCGTCAATATGGATGAAAGTTAGGATATCTTTACTGGTAACGATCGGTTCTGGCAACTTGGTCATTTTAAGTTACCAAGGTCTTTGCACTAATACGTGTCCAATAATATCCTTTCATCGAGTCTTTGTAATGCTGTGTCATCACCCTAACAGACGCCCATTGTATTCCTGAAATAAATGTAGACAAGTGATACATGAGAAAAACACACAAGAAGAGAAAAACGCGTAATACCCCGGTATGCAGATTAACCACAATGAAAGGGATGTGAATTTCAAGTGCTTTTGTGATGTATCCAACACAGTTTCGCGGAATATGATTGATACATAACAAAAATACTTGTAATTTTCTTTTATCCGAATCGGTTACATTCATTTGCAATGAATTTACATTATATATATATATATATATATATATATATATATATATATATATATATATATATATACGTATATAGTGAAGGGTAATAAATAGGGTAGTGTTAAGCAACAATGGAGCGAGGCTGCTATCTACAATGTAATGAAGTGTAGTAACGAGAGTACGTAGATGATGTTGTGTAAGGTAGGCAGGTGTGTTCAGGTGCAGTAGCAATTGTCACAGGTCGAAGTTCATTGTGCTATCAACCCCGTTATTGGTGTAGTGTGTGCGTGCGTGCAGATGCTGCTTCAACACATTCCCATGTATCACTGATGCTGGCTCTCAGACTTTCCTGCTTTGTTAACAGTTGAATTTCCAGGTTAAATGTTGTTATCCCGAATGGACAACAGGTGGAAGGACACTTGCCTTGCAATGGTCAATATAATATTAAGCAAAGGGCAAGTGTACACCACAATAGTTTGTAATAATATTGGTAGAATTACCGACAATATGTTAAGTAAAAGGACAAATGCAACTAATGTGACATTTTATTGTGGCAACGTTTCGCTCTCCAGCTTGACAAAGCTCCTGGAGAGCGAAACGTTGCCACAATAAAATGTCACATTAGATGCATTTGTGTCCTTTTACTTAACATAACCACAATAGTTACT
Source organism: Cherax destructor (assembly GCA_009830355.1). Taxonomy (NCBI): domain Eukaryota; kingdom Metazoa; phylum Arthropoda; class Malacostraca; order Decapoda; family Parastacidae; genus Cherax; species Cherax destructor. The sequence goes on along the minus strand of WNWK01000913.1, from coordinate 130,550 downwards.
TGAACAGTTTCTCCCAAACAAAAACAACAGCGTTGAAACAACAGAATCCGATCGGGTGAGGCGTTATATTAAGTTGTGAACGATAGTTTTGGAGGGGAACAAAAATTTAAAGGCCAAATGAATGTTACTTTCACGATAATGTGAAATTTCCTTTCGTGGAGATTGATCAGTTTATCTTCTGAAGCGTGAATTTCAGAAGGCATTCATCCCTCAGGAGAGTGTTGGAAAGAATGTTGATGCTTGTGGCCCAGTGGTCATGGTTGTGGTTGCCCTCAATCACTGCAAGATCGAGCCTTCGTTCTCCTTACACACATGTGTTAATATCTTGATATTATAAAATCTCACTTAGGATACAAAAGTTAGGGAGATGCATTTTCCCCCTATTGCACCTCTCTACCCTGCCTGTGAGTACTGCACCTCGCCACCCTGCCTGTGACTATTGCACCTCGCCACCCTGCCTGTGACTATTGCACCTCGCCACCCTGTCTGTGACTATTGCACCTCGCCACCCTGCCTGTGACTATTGCACCTCGCCACCTGTCTGTGACTATTGCACCTCCCACCCTGCCTGTGATATGCACCTCGACACCCTGCCTGTGAGTATGCACCTCGCCACCCTGCCTGTGACTATTGCACCTCGCCACCCTGCCTGTGACTATTGCACCTCGCCACCCTGTCCTGTGAGCTATGCACCTCGCCACCCTGTCTGTGACTATTGCACCTCGCCACCCTGCCTGTGACTTGCACCTCGCCACCCTGCCTGTGAGTATGCACCTCGCCACCCTGCCTGTGACTATTGCACCTCTCTACCCTGCCTGTGACTATTGCACCTCGCCACCCTGCCTGTGACTATTGCACCTCGACACCCTGCCTGTGACTATTGCACCTCGCCACCCTGTCTGTGAGTACTGCACCTCGCCACCCTGCCTGTGACTATTGCACCACGACACCCTGTCTATGACTATTGCACCTCGACACCCTGCCTGTGACTATTGCACCTCGACACCCTGCCTGTGACTATTGCACCTCGCCACCCTGTCTGTGACTATTGCACCTCGCCACCCTGCCTGTGACTATTGCACCTCGCCACCCTGCCTGTGACTATTGCACCTCACCACCCTGCCTGTGACTATTGCACCTCGCCACCCTGCCTGTGACTATTGCACCTCGCCACCCTGCCTGTGACTATTGCACCTCGCCACCCTGCCTGTGACTATTGCACCTCGCCACCCTGCCTGTGACTATTGCACCTCGCCACCCTGCCTGTGACTATTGCACCTCGCCACCCTGTCTGTGACTATTGCACCTCACCACCCTGCCTGTGACTATTGCACCTCGCCACCCTGCCTGTGACTATTGCACCTCGCCACCCTGCCTGTGACTATTGCACCTCGCCACCCTGCCTGTGACTATTGCACCTCGCCACCCTGCCTGTGACTATTGCACCTCGCCACCCTGCCTGTGACTATTGCACCTCGCCACCCTGTCTGTGACTATTGCACCTCGCCACCCTGCCTGTGACTATTGCACCTCGCCACCCTGCCTGTGACTATTGCACCTCGCCACCCTGTCTGTGACTATTGCACCTCGCCACCCTGCCTGTGACTATCCTGTGTGATGGAATATGACAGGGAAGCAAAGTTAGCTTTTGTTTCCACTGTGCAACTGTCATATGGAATAGGACACCGGCATGCAGCTCATGTATCCAACTTTGATAAAAAAAAAAACTTGCCCGCACTGTCTCCCCGCCCCTTTATCCCCCACGTTCATGAGCCCTTTCCACTCCCTCTACCCTCTTCTCTTCCCTATTCTCCACCTCAATCCATTTTTCTTCCACCCCCTTCTGACTCCTGCTGCTGCTGTTGATGGTAGTGGTAGTAGTATTGACACACACACACACACACACACTAAACTACAGACCAGTGTCACTGACATGTATTGTATGCAAGGTCATGGAGAAGATAGTCAGGAGAAGGGTGGTTGAGCACCTAGAAAGGAATGAGCTTATCAACGACGGCCAACACGGTTTCAGGGACGGGAAATCCTGTGTCACAAACCTACTGGAGTTCTACGACAGGGTGACAGCAATAAGGCAAGAGAGAGAGGGGTGGGTAGATTGCATATTCTTGGATTGTAAGAAGGCGTTTGACACAGTTCCACACAAGAGATTAGTGCAGAAGCTGGAGGACCAGGCAGGGTAACAGGAAGGCACTACATTGAATCAGGGAATACCTGTCAGGAAGACAGCAGCGAGTCATGGTACGTGGCGAGGTGTCAGAGTGGGCGCCGGTGACGAGCGGGGTTCCACAGGGGTCAGTCCTGGGACCAGTGCTGTTTCTGGTATTTGTGAACGACATGACGGAAGGAATAGACTCCGAAGTGTCCCTGTTTGCAGATGATGTGAAGTTGATGAGAAGAATTCAATCGGACGAGGACCAGGCAGAACTACAAAGGATCTGGACAGGCTGCAAGCCTGGTCCAGCAACTGGCTCCTGGAGTTCACCCCACCAAGTGCAAAGTCATGAAGATTGGGGAAGGGCAAAGAAGACCGCAGACGGAGTACAGCCTAGGGGGCCAGAGACTGCAAACCTCAATCAAGGAAAAGATCTTGGGGTGAGTATAACACCAGGCACATCTCCTGAGGCGCACATCAACAAATAACTGCTGCAGCATATGGGCGCCTAGCAAACCTAAGAACAGCATTCCGACATCTTAATAAAGAATCGTTCAGGACCCTGTACACTGTGTACGTTAGGCCCATATTGGAGTATGCAGCACCAGTTTGGAACCCACACCTAGCCAAGCATGTGAAGAAGCTCGAGAAAGTGCAAAGGTTTGCAACAAGACTAGTCCCGGGGCTAAGGGTATGTCCTACGAGGAGGTTAAGGAAATCGACCTGACGACACTGGAGGACAGGAGAGATAGGGAGACATGATAACAACATATAAGATACTGAGAGGAATTGACAAAGTGGACAGAGACAGAATGTTCCAGAGATGGGACACAACAACAAGGGGACACAGATGGAAGTTGAAGACTCAGATGAATCACAGAGATGTTAGGAAGTATTTCTTCAGTCACAGAGTTGTCGGGAAGTGGAATAGTTTAGGAAGCGATGTAGTGGAGGCAGGCTCTATACATAGCTTTAAGCAGAGGTATGATAAAGCTCATGGCGCAGGGAGAGTGACCCAGTAGCGGCCAGTGAAGAGGCGGGGCCAGGAGCTTGACTCGACCCTGCACCACAACTAGGTGAGTACAACTAGGTGAGTACACACACACACACACACACACACACACACACACACACACAAGATTAGCGTTCCGTTACCTTAACAAGGAATCGTTCAAGACACTGTACACCGTGTACGTCAGGCCCATACTAGAGTATGCAGCACCAGTCTGGAACCCACACCTTGTCAAGCACGTCAAGAAATTAGAGAAAGTGCAAAGGTTTGCGACAATGCTAGTTCCACAGCTCAGGGGAATGCCATATGAAGAAAGGTTGAGGGAAATAGGACTAACAACACTGGAGGACAGAAGGGTTAGAGGAGACATGATAACGACATACAAAATACTGCAGGGAATTGACAAGGTAGATAGTGACAGGATGTTCCAGAGAGGGAACACAGAAACAAGGGGACACAACTGGAAGCTGAAGACTCAGATGAGTCAAAGGGATGTTAGGAAGCACTTCTTCAGCCATAGAGTAGTTAGGAAGTGGAATATTCTAGCGAACGATACAGTGGAGGCAGGAACCATACATAGTTTTAAGACAAGGTATGATAAAGCTCATGGAGCAGGGAGAGCAGAGACCCAGTAGCGGACAGCGAAGAGGCGGGGCCAGGAGCTGAGTCTCGACCCCTGCAACCACAGATTCAAGGTGAGTACATATCACACACACACACACACAACAAACACAGACACACACGCACTCACACACACACACATACTACACACACACGCACATACACACACACACACACTAAAACATAAAAACGAGGACCAGGCACTCACACATACACGAGACCAGCAGAACTACAAAGGGATCTGGACAGGCTGCAAGCCTGGTCCAGCAACTGGCTCCTGGAGTTCAACCCCACCAAGTGCAAAGTCATGAAGATTGGGGAAGGGCAAAGAAGACTGCAGACGGAGTACAGCCTAGGGGGCCAGAGACTGCAAACCTCAATCAAGGAAAAAGATCTTGGGGTGAGTATAACACCAGGAACATCCCCTGAGGCGCACATCAACCAAATAACTGCTGCAGCATATGGGCGCCTAGCAAACCTAAGAACAGCATTCCGACATCTTAATAAAGAATCGTTCAGGACCCTGTAACTGTGTACGTTAGGCCCATACTGGAGTATGCAGCACCAGTTTGGAACCCACACCTAGCCAAGCACGTGAAGAATCTCGAGAAAGTGCAAAGGTTTGCAACAAGACTAGTCCCGGAGCTAAGGGTATGTCCTACGAGGGAGGTTAAGGGAAATCGACCTGACGACACTGGAGGACAGGAGAGATAGGGGGGGACATGATAACAACATATAAGATACTGAGAGGAATTGACAAAGTGGAGAAAGGCAGAATGTTCCAGAGATGGGACACAAAAACAAGGGGACACAGATGGAAGTTGAAGACTCAGATGAATCACAGATATGTTAGGAAGTATTTCTTCAGTCACAGAGTTGTCGGGAAGTGGAATAGTTTAGGAAGCGATGTAGTGGAGGCAGGCTCTATACATAGCTTTAAGCAGAGGTATGATAAAGCTCATGGCGCAGGGAGAGTGACCCAGTAGCGGCCAGTGAAGAGGCGGGGCCAGGAGCTTCGAATCGACCCCTGCAACCACAACTAGGTGAGTACACACACACACGCACTCACACACACACACACACACACACACACACACACAGACACACACGCACTCACACACACATATACACACACACACACGTACACTGAATGGCAGTGTTAATCCACAGCATCAAAACCACAACATTGCCAGCAGCTCCATTCACCTGCTTATCTAATTACAAGTATAATTCAGGCTGAGTAACACGAAATTGCCTATAATCTGCGTTATATGCATCGACTTCTCCATTATAATCTGCATAATAGCAATACTGACTGAATAATGCAGCGATATTGTGTGGGCATAACGGGATTCTCTTAAGATTAGAGGGAGAGAGAGAGGGAGAGAGGGAAGGGAGGGAGGGAGAGCAAAAACAAACACAATTCCCGTCAATTTACACCAGAGTTATTTGCTGGGAAATATTTAAAGCAGTCCCTGGAAAGGCATACGGTCCTGTTTGGACAGATGAAGTGAGAATAAAACAGACGGTATCCTTTCATGCCTGGTACTCTGCCCTGGCCTCATACTAGGTCACAGCGAGGCAGGGACGTTGTACTCTGCCCTGGCCTCATACTAGGTCACAGCGAGGCAGGAGAACGCAGCCTCCAGTATTGAAAACCCTGGTACTCTGCCCTGGCCTCATACTAGGTCACAGCGAGGCAGGAGAACGCAGCCTCCAGTATTGAAAACCCTGGTACTCTGCCCTGGCCTCATACTAGGTCACAGCGAGGCAGGGGAACGCAGCCTCCAGTATTGAAAACCCTGAATTTATGTTTTCTAGAAATGGAGAAATATCGAGACTATATTCAATCATATATCTATTGTTGGTCCAAAACTCTCGTTAAGTAGAGCCACCACCACTATTACTATTGTTATTATTACTATTACTACTGTTATTATTACTACTATTACTGCTACTTCTAATATTACTACTATATACTGTTACTACTACTGCTGCTGTTACTACTACTAATGCTGGGTGTTACTATTATTATTATTACTATTGTTATTATTACTACTATTACTATTCTAATATTACTACTAATAGCACTACTGCTATTTCCACTGTTGTTAATACTACTGCTAGAATACTACTATTACTACTACTACTATCACCATTCAGTCTATATAAATGCACTATCGGAATAATTAAATAACGAAATATGTTTGAGAATGGAAAACTGTTATGGGAAATTGAAAAACAGAATGACTATACAATTTTAGAGCAATATTTTGATAAACTGAACTCGCAGAGTTGAAAATAAATGATGCAACTCAGTGGCGATAGATGACACAATGGAAATAAATGGAATTGTAATAAACCTAAAAAAATGACTGTGTATGATTAAAAAAAAGGTAATATTACTAAATACAGGGTGATTACGAGACTATAATCAATACATAATATTTTATCCTTGGCCACATTTTTTTCGAATATGTTTTATTTTGTTTATTTATAATAATAATAATAATAATAATATCTTTATTTCTACAAGTACATGTACAAGATATACAGACCATCAGTGACATATTACTATATAGAAAGCCGCTTGTTATGCAGAGCATTTCCCGCAAATTAGGTCAGTTTTGTCCCAGGATGCGACCCACACCAGTCCACTAACACCAGGTACCCATTTTACTGATGAGAACATAGACAGTAAGAAGAGGGAGACACCACTCCCACGAGTCCTCCTAGAGCGGGGAAAGTGCAAGAGCCAGAGCTTGCTACCACCTGCAGCTCACGAGACTGCCCTTCCTACGAGCTCCCTGGGGCGGGGAAGAAGGCAGACCAGAGGCCTAGCTTCTCCCTACGAACCCCGTGAGAGAGGGGAATGGGGCTAGGCCTGGGGACAATTGGTCCTAGAAGATGAGGAGGTACTTGTACCTCCTCCCATGGGAGGCATAGGTCTCAGACACTCTCAAGACAGGGAGCCAAGGCCGGGTCACCATCTGGCAAAGACCCGGGCGGGAGAGTACCGACGAATCAACAAGAAGAAAATTTACACAAAAATTCAAGTATATACACTTACACAACACGTAAATACAGGTACATACGTGCACAGTGACACCGGCTTCGAAATACAAAACAAAATTTCAGAATATTCACCATGAGGATTATATGAGAAACGGCTCAATTTCACCTTTTTTTATTATTTACCATTTGTGCTTTCGGTGCTCTACCCACACCATACCCAGAGTTATACTGGAAAAAAAAAATATATATATAAATTTAAATTTGAAAATGTTTTATAATATAAAATCCTTTTCACCTTCTAATTTTTGTTCAGTCTACCATAAAAACATCAGTTTATAATAAAAATAATCTTGTTTTATTTTATAATTTTGTCTCCATTCTACATATCAAGCCACAAACAAATACGTTCCAGATAATTTCTCTGCTAAATTATAAACACGAGTACTGTAATGAGCAGTCACGTGTAGACGCATATATTAAACTTCAAAACACAAAAATCTGTTTTACATTTTCAGTTACGGAAGACGAGAGAGAATTGAAAGTGTTAAAGTATATAGTATGTATATATATATATATATATATTTTTTTTTTCAAGAAATTTATGTTGAATTAGACCGTGTGAAACTGTGATACCAAGTCTTGCCCAAATGATGGTAACCAGGACGCAGATGATGGTAACTAGGACGCAGTTGATGGTAGCCAGGACGCAGTTGATGGTAACTAGGACGCAGTTGATGGTAGCCAGGACGCAGTTGATGGTAGCCAGGATGCAGATGATGGTAGCCAGGACGCAGTTGATGGTAACTAGGACGCAGTTGATGGTAGCCAGGACGCAGATGATGTAGCCAGGACGCAGATGAAGGTAACTAGCACGCAGATGATGGTAGTCAGGACGCAGTTAATGGTAAACAGGACGCAGATGATGGTAACCAGGACGCAGATATTATTATTATTAGTAGTAGTATCAGAAGTAATTGTAGTAGAAGTAGTGGTAGAAGTGATAGTAGTAGTAATAGAAGTAGTAGTAGAAGTTTAAGTAGTAGAAGTATGTATTAGTAGTAGTAATAATAGTATTAGAAGTATTATTAGTAGTAATAACAGTAGTAGAAGTAATAGTAATAGCAGTAATAGTAGTAGAAGTAATAGTAGTAGTATAGTCACAATGGTTAACTGGTTAACTCTAATTCCTTGAATCAAAATCCCTTCACCGGCGTCGACAGCGATTATTGAGCACGTTATCGTTACTTTGTGGAATGACCGATACGTTGGGTGAACGATACTTTACGGAATGACCGGTACTTTCTGGAATAATCAATACGTTCCGAAATTTTCCGTCTTCCATTGGGGGAAAAATTCAATTACAGTTGTCTTTCCATTTGGATATTCCCACTAGTATTTCCCACCAATATTCTGTCCGTAAAGTTGTTTTATTGTTAAACAATACTAGTGATTCGCAAACTGTACGTTAGTGTATATATATATATATATATATATATATATATATATATATATATGTGTGCCGAAGGTAAACTGGTCAATTAGAGAACTCATCTAAAATTAAGTCCTTTCTAAAATTTCTTATACATTTAAAGATATATTTTTCATTTATGTTAAGTAAGAATTTATATTGTACAAGAGAAACTTGAAAACCTACCTAACCTTGACAACAAGCGCAATTTAATTTAGTACCCAACTAAATATATTTAAGATAGTTAACATTAATTTAATAATAAACAAACACAATGAAATAGTTGTCGGTATGTTCAGAATGATTTGGCAAATTATTGCACTTTTCACTTGTCTATATGCAGTGACTTGCTATTTAAGCCAAATAGTTTACTAATCGGATATATATATATATATATATATATATATACAACCGAGCTTATAAGTGAGTATGACCTCACTCGACCCACATGGAATGTAGGGAATTTGGTGAGTCTCATCTAAATTTTATGAGATATGTGATGTCCATGAATTGACAGTCGTTCATTACCACTTTAATTGTTAATAGATGTGGCTTTGAGGGTAGGGTAGATTTTGTGAAAACTACTGTGGCTGTGGGTTACAGTAATTGCAGACGGTAGCCACTGACAGACAGTACATCAGCAGTGCCTTCTGTGTAACTTTCCTATATAAGCCCCGTGGCTCAGTGGTAACGTGGTAGACCTATTAATCTCGATATTCGATCCCAGTCCATCTTTCTGTTATATATATATATATATATATATATATATATATATATATATATATATATGCAAGATCAGTAACAGTGATATCAAATATGCAAGATATATTATGAAATAGAGAATCAAACGCTTGTTATGATAATGTATAGTAGAAGCCTTGATCTTCATTTCATAGGTATATATATATATATATATATATATATATATATATATATATATATATATATATATATATATATATATATATATATATATTAATGTATATATATATATATATATGTATATATATATATATATATATATATATATATGATAAGTTCTTGCACCCGTTATATATTTTTATGTGAGATTCTAAATTTTCTGTCTCCTACATGTCAGCTGGTGGCAGCTACAAAGTTTTCGTCTAATTCCTTGACGTCAGACACGCATCTGGTGGCTCCTCCTCTTCCTCTTCCTTCTCCTTCTCCTCCTTGCTCTCTTCTCTCTCTCCTCTTTCATCTTCTCCCTCGTAATCATTTTCATAAAGGTTCTTCAATCCGTAATTACTCATTCACTGCCCCGCCCTAGCCAGCAATTTATTCCAGCCTTCATTTTCCCTCATAATTCCTTTCTCCCTATCCCTTGTACGTTTTTCATATTATTCTCTCTCTCTCTCTCTCTCAGTCATAATTAACTACAACATTCCCACCAACAGCCTACCTTCCTCTGTGAATGCACATGTTCTACCTGTCCTCTGAAAGTCAGTTGGCAAGCCAATTTTTGTCTGTGACATGCCAAAATATGTTAAAGTTCATAATCCCGTCTTAATAATCACGGACGGACGCACATACGATTGCTTTTACCACGAACTGCTTGCTCCTTACACCAAGAAACTGCTTGCTAGTGTCCTTTGTCTAGTTATTTAATGTGAGGGAGGACAACAAGGTTATGATTTATGGTCGCAACTGCCCAACATAGAATTATTTCTATTTGCTCCACACGCAGACTTATGTCATGTGCGTAGGTGCATAAACATATACGCTACACACATGCTCACGCACGCATACACGCCCACTTGCGTGCACATATGCATTTAATATACTCACATGAAAATTCTAGCCCAAGTATTCATACACGATATACGTACGTGCATGCCTAACTCCACGTATGCATTACACACATTCGCATTTGCATACATTCATACAATGCATACATAATTATGCAGACACACACAATGACACCCCCACACTCTCTCTCTCTCTCTCTCTCTCTCTCTCTCTCTATCCGTGAGTTCTGAGAAAGAGCCCAAAAAGCACTGTGTGATTTGCTGTTTAAAATTTACAAGTTAATTGATACCTTGCAAATAGCAGAAGTATAGAAGACAGCAAATGCAGTACCAGTATTCAAGAAAGGGAACAGTCAGGGAGCATAAAATTAAAGGTTAGTGTCTTGGACTGCCACACTGTGTAAGATAATGGAGATTATTCAAAGGAGAGCGGTCGAGCACCTGGGAAGGAGCGACTTCATAAAGAACAACCATCACTTTTAGAGACAGTAAATGCTGCCTTACATATCTTCCTGAGTTCTGGCGAAAGGTTAACAGAAGAAGGAGAGAAAAGAATAGGCGGATCTCATATTTTTAGAATGTAAAAGGGTATTTGAACTCTGTACAGCACAAGATATTGGGACAAATACTTGAGTAATGGGCAAGAATAAGAGGAAAGGTACTCTGAGAGATGAAAGAATAAAAGACTGGGAGGAGATAAAGAGTAATTACCTAGGAAAAGTATTGTTTCTAGTGTACGTAAAAGACTTTTTGTAAGAGACAGATGTATCCTTCTTTGCCGATAATGTTAAACTAATAAATTAGGAGAATAAAAGCAGGAGAGAACAAGGAAAGACTACATACAGATGAGTCTGAATAATTTACAGGATGGGTCTGACAAATAGTTACTGGGATTCAACGGCAGTATACGCAATGTTATGAGAATTTGAAAAAGGCAAAAAATATCAGAAACTGTACAGACTCGGGCGACAAAAGTTGCAAATCTAATTCAAGGAGGAGGGCCTCGGGTTGAGCATAGTTCTGAGCATATCACCTGAATGCGCACATCACCTGAATAACCTATACAGCATGTGCACGTTTGGCAAAAATGTAAGATTAGCTTTCAGGAATCTCAAGGTTTTTCGCGACACTATGTACGCCGTAGGTCAGGCCTTTCTTATACGGCACAAACTTGGACTCACAGATGAATCACTGATTTCGTCAAGTATTTCTTCAACCAGAGAGAGATAGAGGGAGATCAAGAAGTAGAATAACCTGGACAGCGTAGTGGTGGAGGCAATTTATGTCCATTTCTTTAAGAATTGATATGACAGGGCTCACGAGGCTAGGAGAGAGAGAACTCATTAACGTCTTGTCTAAAAGGCAGGGCCAGGAGCTGTGAATCGACCTCTACAAAGACAAACAGGTGAGTACAAAAACAGTAGGCGAGGATACACACAAAAAACTCAAAAACCTTTCACGAAAGTGAGCAAATTTAGTGCCAGATGGTTCATGATATAATTCAGATAATGAGAGAGAGCGCTGACACACCACGTGAAGAGTATTAACTGTGATAATATATGTCTCGGACAGGGAAAAGTATTTAGCAGTCATTACTAACGATGTTCAACGAAAGATACTGAAAATGATATTGTGAGAATCTTCTGTTGTTGCACTGGCGAACTATATAATAACCTTCAAATGAATAGCTGCGGAAACTCTAATAAAAAGGTAGAATATGCATCAGTAATATGGTGGACCTAACTAAAAATAACGTATGAACATTGTATTAAAACTTAAAAAAAAAGCTACAGGCTGGTTCCCAGAGCTACGAAGTAAATGAGTTATAAAGATTGAAAATGACCGATTGCCTCGATGCGGAGACGAAACGCAAGACCTCTTATAAGAAGTCATAAAAGGTGGCACTACAAGGAATAACAAAAATATTCTAGCACCATCAGCAGGGAGAACACGATGAAATCATTGTAACTGGGGGGAAAAAAACAGTGCGGAAAATACACTGGTGCGGAAAGTACACTGCACGAGTGGCAGAACAACGGTGTGAGATGTAAGAGAAAGTTGTTAGTGCTACAGCCACTGCCAGTATGAAAATATAAATATTGAAGATGGGACACCACCAACACTACCAGCTAACAACTACAAACACTGAAGACGGTACACCACCAGCATAACTATTGTTGTAACTACAAACACTGAAGACGGTACACCACCAACATAACTATTGTTGTAACTACAAACACTGAAGACGGTACACCACCAACATAACTATTGTTGTAACTACAAACACTGAAGACGGTACACCACCAGCATAACTATTGTTGTAACTACAAACACTGAAGACGGTACACCACCAGCATAACTATTGTTGTAACTACAAACACTGAAGACGGTACACCACCAACATAACTATTGTTGTAACTACAAACACTGAAGACGGTACACCACCAGCATAACTATTGTTGTAACTACAAACACTGAAGACGGTACACCACCAGCATAACTATTGTTGTAACTACAAACACTGAAGACGGTACACCACCAGCATAACTATTGTTGTAACTACAAACACTGAAGACGGTACACCACCAGCATAACTATTGCTGCTGTAACAGGACCAGGGTTAAGCCTTGCTTCGTTATGACTGGGCATTTATCCTGTTCCTCTGCTAGCCTAACAGTAAGTAGGTAACCAGGCAGTATAATAAGGAGGGAGGGATGGGGAAGGATGGAGAGAGGGTGAAAACTGAGATGTATAACTAGGGGTAAGGAAACATGTTACTTTGTACAATCAAAAGCCAGCATTGATATTGAATAAAAAGAGGTGCGGAATAGGTAGAAGAGGCACTCATTAGTGGCGGTGGGTGGGAAGTAAGATTTGGCTGGGCCACCAGCGAACATCAACTATCACCACCACTACCACCAGCCACCATCATCCTATCACCACCACCCCCACCACCAACCACCACCACTCCTACCATCACCAACCATCTTCACCTTTCAATTGCAACTTTAATCTTCACTGGAGGTAATTAGCGCCTCCACTCAACAATTCTAGCTTAACCTTTATCTCTCAGGCGAGTTCTGTCTTCTATGAATTAATCCTTTATGGAGCCTCTTTCAAAATGCTTATGATTCACGGTTATTCCATTTATACGCTCTCTCTCTCTCTCTCTCTCTCTCTCTCTCTCTCTCTCTCTCTCTCTCTCTCTCTCTCATAAAATATTATGCACTATTAATTTTAATTTCTCAAGCTCCGTTTTCTTCGAACATTTTTCGTGGGGAAACAATTATTTTCGCATAATTTATGAATTTTGATACCATGGACTTAAGAAAATGAATATCGCTCCTAGAGTTTCTCCTCTTCACTTTGCTGCTGCTGCTGCTTTCAACCCGCTCTTGTAGTTCATTAGTTGAAGGGTGTGGCTCGCAAATAACACTCTCCCACGTTATTTATGACCTAAATAAATGGGTGCATGCGCTGCCCATTTAATTTACATGTTAATGGTTTGCATTAGTTACTTTTTATTATCGTTTCTTTAGATGATGAATTAGACACTTGTGCAACATCTGGGTATCGTTACGATGTTTCGCCATCCACTGGCGAAACGTCTACAATACAATACATGTACATAGCATGATGACTGTAGAAATATATACAGAAGACAGTGGAAGACGAGGTAGTCAGTCCCTCAGCCTCTTAGGGTGGGTAAGCCGGTGGAAGGCCTCGGTCAGATGACCAAAAGCTCCAGCTGCTGGTCATTATATGAGTAAGACCCGCGTCAGGAAACACTTGTCGTGTTTCCTGACGAATCTTACCTAACCTAACCACAGTCTTGAAGAATGTGAAGCACAGGCAGGAAGATCGGTGGTTATATACTACTGGAATCAGGTGAGGCGCAGCAGATGAAGGTATTGTCACTAGTGGGAGAGTCCCCAGTGGAAGTAGGTCATTGTATAAACCTTGGTAATAGATACCGACAAACTGGTTTAGAAAGGTGAGCAAACACTAGGACATTAGAAAACGTTTCGGTCGTGGGACCGAAATGTTTTAAAATAAATATGGCCTAGTGTTTCCTCACGTGCCTTTCAAAACCAAAGTAAGTCATACCCAGGAGTAAGTAGGGTGTGGTGATGAGCTCTGTACCAGGCTTCCATGATGGTGTGTCTGACAAGTTGTATATCAGTGGTGTCCATCATGTTATACCCTTGTATTGTACTGATAAAGCCACTGGAGGGCGAAACGTCTACAAGGTACCCAGATGTTGCACCGGTGTCTAATGCATCTAATTTCGTTTTATTGTAAATTATATTTTGTTCGTACTTTTAACTAATTTTTATATATTTTTGTTAATTTGTTGTAAAGGTTTAAATTTTATTTTTATTTGTGTGTGTGTATGTGTGGTGTATGTATTTTTATGTGTACACATGAGCGTATTTACTCAAAGCCTACACTCCAGGAGGCACAATATCCGTATTATTACACGTCAGGTAACTACTTCCTCTCACACTGCTAAACTGTCATTCAGTGTTGTAATCGGCCACCCGCTGCAGTGTATTTCAAACACCCCGCACTAACAGTAGCAGCTTCCGTTTAACAGGATCTGCTTTCAACAGATAACAGTTTTATTTACGGTACACGTATCTTTTATTGTGAAATATCTCGACTTTTTCCTGCTTTGCTATATATCTCGTTGCAACAGAAAAAAAAGCGATGTGCTTTAATATAAAGCTGAATAAACTGACTATTTTTTGTTTATAAAAAATGTGAAATTATAGCCAAGGAAAATTTTAATTTACATAAATATACCAGATTCAATAAAAAATAAGATTGAAATTGTATGGCTAGTGAAAAGATTTAAACAACCCAGACGATACGATATTTCTTTGAGACGGTGTTTCGCTTAAGTGGGACTTGAGCCCTTTCAAGGGCGAAATTTTAAGTCTCGCTCTGTTACTTGGTGATTCTATACGCCAAGATCCCACGGCCGTCAAGGCAGGTAAGAGACGTGTGTGTACTAGGTAACATTTCTCACACCAGGTTTTTTTTTCATCAATCCCTAGTGGGCGAAACTCTTCTCTAACAGAAGTAACGCTACACTGATCAAATGTTTTTTTTTCGTCCATTCAGTTCCCTCAAATGTGAAGAACCCAGCATAGGTCACAAGGATAGTGTAGGGCTCCTTCATACTTTATGTACGTTAGTGGGTACAGGTCACCTCTCTCATAAATCTCCTATATAGGGCAATTTTTCCTAAATACGGTGAAGAAAAATACAGCCAAAATTGGATAGCACATGGAAAGCCCTTCATAGTTCGGGCTATTCAATTTTCGATGCCCTTATTCAATAGCATTTAGGAGAGACCTGACTGGTATTTTTTACGACATTACTCTAAAGGCAACAAAACAATCAGATAAACAGTAGGGTAGATGGATGGTTGGCTAGTGGGGGTTTAAAGCCTGTCAACTACACTCGGCTCCTCCGTAACCTTCCCACCATCAGACAAGAATACTTTAGTAACCAAAATAGGGTGCATTTCTCTCGGCATATACACGCTGAGAAAAATACATCCCTTGTAGGGTAGATTCTCCCAGTGAACAGTTACAGAACGGCTAAAGTTCTCCCAGTGCAATCATTAAGTGGGTACCGTTATTTCTGTCATATAAGGGCGCTTTTTTCCCTTAAAAACTTGGAAAATCACCCTGCTCCCCTTATGCAAGGTCAGGGTCAAGGGTAGGCTTTGGATTACGCTTCAGCAGTTGTTTACTAACGTTACATTACAACTGCTTGAAGATGTGCCAGCAAGCAGCCGACACTCGTGCGCCCTATATGACGGAAAATTCGATAAGTCTTCACAATCGTACCAACAAAAAATTGATGCAGTTACACACTCTCTCTTTCTCTCTCTCTCAGAACTTCAGCTTCACCCGCTTGATAGCTCGCGAAAAAATATTCTCATTGCTTTCCGATTGACCGCAGAGTTCATATAACGGCCGACGGCCCTTTTAGTCCAGCGATTTAAAACAAAAATGGAGCTATCAGGAGGAGTGAGTGCAATACTCGCTCCAGCTCACTGGAAGAGACACTCCAACTATTTTTTTTATTTTATAAGTGGGATTTTGAGCAGTAATGATTAATGGATGACACACGGTGGACAGGAAACTTCAGATGACGTTTTGATTGGTGCTGGGCCATTATCAAGCTGTGCCTTAATGGTACAAGACGGACCGAAACGTCCTCTACAGTTTCCTCCTCACGGTTTGGGTTAATTGAGTGAATCATGTATGGTGGTGGGCAGGTGTACTGTGTGGCAAGGCTGTGTTTTTGTGTGGTGGAGCAGTAGGCTGTGTACATTGTGTGGTGGAGCAGGGCTGTGTACGTTGTGTGGTGGAGCAGTAGGCTGTGTACCTTGTGTGGTGGAGCAGTAGGCTGTGTACCTTGTGTGGTGGAGCAGTAGGCTGTGTACCTTGTGTGGTGGAGCAGTAGGCTGTGTACCTTGTGTGGTGGAGCAGTAGGCTGTGTACCTTGTGTGGTGGAGCAGTAGGCTGTGTACCGTGGGGTGGTGGAGCACTAGGCTCTGTACCTTGTGTGGTGAGCAGTAGGCTCGTGTGGACCTTGTGTGGTGGAGCAGTAGGCTGTGTACCTTGTGTGGTGGAGCAGTAGGCTGTGTACCTTGTGTGGTGGAGCAGTAGGCTGTGTACCGTGCGTGTGGTGGAGCACTAGGTTGTGTACCGTGCGTGTGGTAGAGCACTAGGTTGTGTACCGTGCGTGTGGTGGAGCACTAGGCTGTGTACCGTGCGTGTGGTGGAGCACTAGGCTGTGTACCGTGCGTGTGGTGGAGCACTAGGTTGTGTACCGTGCGTGTGGTGGAGCACTAGGTTGTGTACGCTGTGGTGGAGCACTAGTGTGTACGTGCGGTGGGAGCACTAGGTTGTGTACCGTGCGTGTGGTGGAGCACTAGGTTGTGTACCGTGCGTGTGGTGGAGCACTAGGCTGTGTACCGTGCGTGTGGTGGAGCACTAGGCTGTGAACAACAATGGCTGGACCAGCTGCGCACAACCACACACACAAAACACTTTTTCCAAGTTCATAATTCATAATTTGCATTGTAGGCTCTGTTGAGCTGTTAGGTGCCTGCCTGAAAGGCTTCACTTAGATTGTGCGAAGATTTCAGTCCATTGTGTAAGACTGTGTGTATAGTGAACATGCGGAAGGGATTTACAGCGAACAGTCACGATTGCGTGAGTCACTCTGTTTCCAAAAGTTACGCTGACTTTGAGCTCTTTGTGTGAGACGCCAGCTAATAACTGAAGCTGTGTTGCTTCTTCAACTATAATTGAAACGTTTTGACTATTATTAGATCCTCCCTCCGAAGTTTCATGTTTTTTTCTTTAGCTCATAACACGAGGACTCATCTGATAGGCTTCAAATTTTTCAAGGCAGGTGTACAGAAGACACTGAGAACATTCAAATACCGAGGGACAAAGAAAGCACAATACCGTGACTGAAACAATGCACAAATTGTCCCAGTCACGGTATTGTGCCGTGTGAGTTGTAAATGGTCTAATTTCGGTTTATTTCTGTATTACTCAAATACGTTTTGCATGCGATATTCTGAGAGGCGAATCCGACTGACTGGCTTCACGTCCTCATCTCTCTTTAACCTGATAATGCCTCTTCCGAGCGACTTCATACTTAATGTGCTGCTGTATTTTAGTATTATTGTTATTGTTAGGTAGAAGGACACATATGCATCTAGTGAGATATTTTTATTGTGGCAACGTTTCGCTCTCAAGGAGCTTTGTCAAGCGTCAATATCAATGTCGTATTAGTTGCATATTGTCGGTAATTCTACCACCATTATTAGTTATTATTATTGTTTTTATTATTAAAATTATCATTTATTATTATTACTATTATTATTGTTATTATTGAAAATGAAGGCGAGTGCAACCCTTACTTACTTACTAACTCTTTGGTGATGGGAAGTGTGCGAGATAGTCAGGTGTGATTCGAGGCAAGGGGAAAGTAACTCCGTTTCCTTGGATCAAGAATCCTTGACAGACATCAAGGCACCTTGCTTGATCGTTTCCTCTTTCATGTTGTTTCTTGGTCTATCCTCACCTCCCGTTGACCTCACCTCCCGTTGACCTCACCTCCCGTTGACCTCACCTCCCGTTGACCTCACCTCCCGTTGACCTCACCTCCCGTTGACCTAACCTCCCGTTGACCTCACCTCTGCCTTTCTCCACTTTTTTCTCACTCTAGATTTGATGATGGTTTTGTACGGTAACGAAATATCTTTTTTTTTTTAATTTTGTGGGTTTGACGTTTCTTTGTGTGTGTGTGTTTAGTGTGTGTGTGTGTTTAGTGTGTGTGTGTTTAGTGTGTGTGTGTGTTTAGTGTGTGTATGTTTAGTGTGTGTGTGTTTAGTGTGTGTGTGTGTAGTATGTGTGTGTGTGTGTGAGAGTACGTATTTCCCTTTTCACTTCATTGTAATTTCTAACTCTGCCACTGGTTCCTCCCATACTTAGTAAAGTAACACTCGTGTATATCCATACCTCAAAATCTTGTTTCTACATCCTGGGAAAGGAATCAATTATCGCGTGTTGTTGTTGTTATTCATGTTGCAACTGTCCTGTAAAAATAATAATCCTTTTGACTTCTGCCATGAGAAACGTCATCGTCTGAACCATTAGATCATCCCATGAAAAAAATAAAGAACAAATATAGAATAGTTCTTAATCCTCTAACAGTGTATGTTATACAGATGCCTTTTTCCGGTGTTATACAAAAAAAAAATGCTCGCTGGATTTGGCTAGTATTTCCAGGGCAGAGTGGTGAGGGTTCTAACTAGCTGGTGTTCCTAGAGTTACCAGACCGGCGCCTTAGCTAGCTGCACCACAGGGAGGAATAAAAGACGAGATCGTTCGGTCGTAATGAAGACAAGACACTGAGGGGGATACTGAGGGGACACGCTGCCACAATAACAGCTTGTTCTGTGCTTCTCTCTTTTCTTCACCAGAGTCGTAAATATTATCCATCTGGGAAGCCTGTGTTGACATTAGAAAGTGCACCGTGACCCCAGGAGCCATGCTATGTCGTGGAGACAGCTGTGGGATCAGTGCTTCATGGAGCCCTTCCATAGTAGATGTGCAGGGGTCTCGGCTCTGTGTAGAACCATCACAGACTAGACGAACACAAGGTAGAGCACTGCATGTTCGACCATAGGAGTTAGAAATACTCTTCCCGTCCTCAGGTCAATGCTGATTATCTCCCATTTCTCAGACTGACCCTTACCAAGGTAGACATCATCGCATCTTTTGATGTTGTATTTACATTTTGACCAGGAAAAGGCCTCAGTCACAGGACCAAAAGAGCCACCAAGCCGGTCATCACTTGACTAAAAATTCTCGTAGAAATTCTGCCATTTCTACTGACAAACTATACCTTACTATTGAAAAGGGTAAAGCTAGAATATACTATATCTATAACTCTTACATTCTATCATCATTGAATGCAATAGTCACGTCACCACTGCAACGCGTTCCATTGTGTTTGAATACCGTATATTGTGTGTATTGGATTAGAAGAAACCAGTGATTGGCGAGACGTCTCCACCGATAAAGATATACGTAGGTGTTATGCATGTATTTTATTCATCAACCTTGCATTGTTATATACTATGAATGTGATGATACAAGACCAGGAACCGAGGTAAACCTGAACATATATGATGTTTCAAGAGTAACTCAGCTGTGAAGCGTACATGTCCATCAGACAGACTCCGGCACGCCACCATTATTTGATTGCATTTTTTTTCTAGTAGAGACGCCTTCACCGCCGTCTATGGCTGTACATGCCAGACAATTCTCAAAGCTATGTCGCTGTTGGGGGTTATTATAATGGCGAAAATGATCCTTCAACTTTTTTTTTCAATATTTGTTTTTTTTTCGTTTTATAAGTTGACCATTTTCAGTTCTCAGATTCAAATTAATTCGCCTAAAAGACATTGGCGATATATATAGAATTTATATGTTTTGTTTAATCTTGTGCATAAGGCCAAGTCTTTCCTGACACTACAACGTATGAAACACAAAGTACAAAAAAAATAACGCTAGTTATTGCTGAATTTAATAAAAAAGAGTTAAAATACATTACTAAAAGCATGAAATCCGCCGATCATTTTGATCAGTCTGAAAAAAAACATTGGTACATCTGTGACGTACTCGGCTCTTAAGACTTACTGTCCCCAGGGACCAATATCTTCAAGGAGACGATCCCTTCTATGCAGACTTGCTAAATTATTGAACAGCTTCCTGTCTGGGGCAGACAAAAACTGATGAGGTCCAGGACGAGCTAAAAGATTCGTCATATAAGCGGCTACTGGAATTCGACCCTTGGTGGTGAGCATAGTGCCGAGCATGTCACCTGAGGTTGACCCCCTGGTGGTGAGCATAGTGGTGAGCATGTCACCTGAGGTTGACCTCCTGGTGGTGAGCATAATGCTGAGCATGTCACCTGAGGTTGACCCCCTGGTGGTGAGCATAGTGCTGAGCATGTCACCTGAGGTGAGTATCAATCTAGTAACCACGGCAACGAAGGACGATTTTTGGCTTAAAAAAAACAAAGGCTTTTTTAGCGGAATTAACAGAATCTTGACGTAGAAAGTCACTAGTGCACTCGTTCTATCCGTCTTGTCTATTCAAAGTTAGAAATTTTGTCATCCTCTCTATATCTTTGCTAATCCTAGGGTAGCGTTCTTCCACCCTCCCCCTAGCCTTATTAATCCTACACTACGCCTGTCATTCTCACGCTATCCTTATTTACCTTACAGCCTTGCCATCTCCTCTTTATCCTACGTGTCTGTCCCTCGTTGTCCCCCTGCTATCCCCATCTTATCCCTCGCTGCCTATCCTTCCATCCGACCTCACGATGGTCGCTGATGAAGTTGTTGTGTGAGTGAGTTTTTGATGAGGGGGGGGGGCACGAGACGTGGGAAGGAGGCCAAACTGCCTCGTTGTTCCTGCTAAGTGACGTCTCCCATGCAAATACTGCATCTTCAGCACCCAGACGAGAATTTTTCTGGTGCGCCTGACGTTGTGGAGACGTGAAACAACTCCTGGGAGGAGATTGTGCTGAGGCAGTCAAGGTGGTCGAGTAGGTTTCTTTTTAAAAAAAATTCTTTCCACAGATTCGAGCTAGCTCGTGCATATATATATATATATATATATATTTTTTTTTTTTTATTAACACATCGGCCGATTCCACCAAGGCAGGGTGGCCGAAAAAGAAAAACTTTCATCATCATTCACTCCATCACTGTCTTGCCAGAAGGGTGCTTTACACTACAGTTATAAAACTGCAACATTAACACCCTCCTTCAGAGTGCCGGCACTGTACTTCCCATCTCCAGAACTCAAGTCCGGCCTGCCGGTTTCCCTGAATCCCTTCATAAATGTTACTTTGCTCACACTCCAACAGCACGTCAAGTATTAAAACCATATGCCTCCATTCACTCCTATCAAATACGCTCACACATGCTTGCTGGAAGTCCACGCCCCTCGCACACAAACTTCCTTTACCCCTCCCTCCAACCTTTCCTAGGCCGACCCCTACCCCGCCTTCCCTCCACTACAGATTTATACACCCCGAAGTCACTCTGTCTCGTTCCATTCTCTCTACATGTCCAAACCACCTCAACAACCCCTCCTCAGCTCTCTGGACAATCGTTTTGGTAATCCCGCACCTCCTCCTAATTTCCAAACTCCGAATTCTCTGCATTATATTCACACCACACATTGACCTCAGACATGACATCTCCACTGCCTCCAGCCTTCTCCTCGTTGCAACATTCATCACCCATGCTTCACACCCATATAAGAGCGTTGGTATAACTATACTCTCATACATTCCCTCTTTACTTCCATGGACAAGGTTCTTTGTCTCCACAGACTCGAAGTGCTCCACTCACCCTTTTCCCTCATCAATTCTATGATTCACCTCATCCTTCATAGACCCATCCGCCGACATGTCCACTCCCAAATATCTGAATACATTCACCTCCTCCATACTCTCTCCCTCCAATCTGATATCCAATCTTTCGTCACCTATTCTTTTTGTTATCCTCATCACCTTACTCTTTCCTATATTCACTTTCAATTTTCTTCTTTTACACACCCTACCAAATTCATCCACCAACCTCTGCAGCTTCTCTTCAGAATCTCCCAGTAGGTTGGTAGACAGCAACCACCCAGGGAGGTACTACCGTCCTGCCAGGTGACTGTGAAACAGAAACCTGAAACTGTTTTACATGATGGTAGGATTGCTGGTGTCTTTTTTCTGTCTCATAAACACGCTGGATAACAGGTATATCTAGCTACTTCTACTTACACTTTAGGTCACACTACACTGGCATACACATGCATATATATACATACACACATCTAGGTTTTTCTTCTTTTTCTTAATAGCTCTTGTTCTTTTTATTTTCTCTATTGTCCATGGGGAAGTGGAAAAGAATCTTTCCTCCGTAAGCCATGCGTGTCGTATGAGGCGACTAAGATGCCGGGAGCAATGGGCTAGTAACCCCTTCTCCTGTACAAATCTACTAGAAACGAGAAGAAGAAAACTTTATATATATATATATATATATATATATATATATATATATATATATATATATATATATATATATATATATATATATATAATGTGTGTGTCGTTCCGAATAGGGAAAACTGGTCAATTAGCAAGAACTCATTTAAAATTAAGTCCTTTCTAAAATTTTCTCTTATACGTTTAAAGATCATTATCACGTTTAAAGATCATTATCACCTTTAATTTGAACACATCTAATTACGTTCTGCTTTAGATCATTGTGAATGTTCTATACACTCAGATAATATTGATTACCAGCTTCAATGTTCTATACACTCAGATAATATTGATTACCAGCTTCAATGAGGTAATATCCGAGAGGTATAATTAATCTCAATAGTTTATTTGATGATAACAGTTGGAACCATCCAATTAGCGATGAATCGTCGACAGTGGTGCCATCTGCAGGTTCTGGATGCTTTGTATGATTGGTGATTAATATCCGTGATGACTGTGTAGGTGTGATCATTCCTGTGTCAAGGAGGTGTAGTTGTGATGATCTGAGTCTGGTTTGTAGTTATGTGTCTAATCTGAGAACCAGGGTGAGACTGGATAACTGAGGATATCTTCCTATCCTCTTGTCCAACAATCCTTCCTGCTCGCTAGTCTTTCCTCCTCCTCCGTGCTCCTAACCCTCCTCCTCCTGTCTCCTAACCCTCCTCCTCCTGTCCACCAAGACAGGCGGAAGTAAATGAAATTCGCTCCAGAAATTAATTACGAGAGACAGACACAGCTCCAAGGAAAATGTTTTACACTTTGTTGTTCCTCTCATAAAAACATCAGAAAGAGGCAACGTGAGTGATGTTAAGGAATTCAGTAATGTTTAACTGGTTTCAGTAATGTTTAACTTAATTCAGCAGTGTTATTTCCAGTAATTTTTACTTAATGACTCACGAAATCGTAATGATACGATTGCAAACAAACCATACCACGGGCGGGGATTGAACTCGTGGCGAGTGAGTTTTACGACTCGCTCGCCACGAGTTCAATCTCCGCCCGTGGTATGGTTTAATTTTTACTCTTTGTAATCTTGCTCGTTTTCAGTATTTTTTTGTTTGCTATTTCTCGGTAATGTTTTGTTTAGATTCGGTGTACTGTACCTATCTGAGAACATTACGTTGACTAGTACTCCTGTAACTGTTGTTTCCATTATAGCAATTATATCTGGATTACCTTCTGCCACTCTACCCTTCAGTTTGCTGCTCTTTGTGATTCCATCTTCATTGGTGTGCCTTATCCCCATTCTCCAGTCATGTATTTCTTGTTTAAGATGTTCTTCACGGCAAGTTACAGCTACTATACATACGCAGCTCAGATGAAAGTGGATAATCTTGTAGTGGAGGTTGTGAAAGGAGAGAGTCATCATCCTCCTCCTCCTCACCATACTTTCTTAGTGTTCTTTCATCTCATTCGTTGTTTTTCCTTCTTGTTTCATGTTTCCTTTTCACTTTGTTAAGGAAATTTACCATCGCTGCATAGCTTCCTCTTCTGAATTCTGGTTACACCTGCTATTCTTACCTCAATGTTGACCTCTAGGTTGTATTCAAACGTCAGTACCGTGTCCTTGCTGGCGCCTAGATGCCTTTCATATTCTATTTCACCTACAATAAATGCACTTGTGGTGAATATTAGATTCAGTCTTGCTGGGTCATTCCCTCGTCCTTTGTTGTGTCCCCTGACGTGCTGACACATAATGTTCATCACTCCAAGTTTCTGGTCTTCCCTCTGAGACCCAGTTCATTTCTGGTTGAAGTCGTTAATGATTTGTAACTTAGCTTCGATTATGTGGGCTCTTCTTGCTGTTTCTGCTATGGTGTTAACCAGTGCCTTGTTATCTTTGAATTTCAGTCTTGGTCTCGTACTATCTGGTTGTAATACATGGGTTTGGTGTGCTTCCGTAGATTGTTAGTGGGTGGAATGATAAGCACGGAGGGTTATAAATCACTGTGACTACCACTGTGGGTCTCCCAGTCTTAACTGTACCCACCAATTATCCATTTGACTCATTTTTTTATCTCATCTCTTCAAAACACCACTGATTTCTGATTGGCAGTGACACTTCTCCTTCTCCCCTTCTTTCCTCTTTCCTAATTACCTGATGTCCTGCTAAAAATATTGCATCTGTTATTATAGTTAATTTTGTCTCTGTAAGAGCTATGATGTCTGGAACTATCTCAGATATTAGTTCCTTCAATTCATTTCTCTTGTGTGATATTCCGTCTGCAGTTAATATGTTTTGGCTTGTAGTGGCCTTCCTCTTCTTGTCCCAATGTCGAAGAGGTGTACGGGTTGGACTGGTTAAAGGGGGAGAGGTTAGGAATATGTATGTAGATGAGGGGTGGGGAGGAAGAAGGGTGAGGGTTGTGTTGATTTATTGTTCCGTTGGACGAAGACAGGGAGGGGAGAGGAATGGGCCTGCTGAGAAATGGACATTAGATGAGTCTTGAGAGATGCCCTGAGGCTGGCTGGTCCCTCCTCTGGCCTCACTCTCCTCTGTCCTGTGATCAGTGATTGTTTTACATGCTGGAGACACCACTACCTGGAATCTACCTGGAGGGTATTCCGGGGATCAACGCCCCCGCGGCCCGGTCCACGACCAGGCCTCCCGGTGGATCAGGGCCTGATCAACCAGGCTGTTACTGCTGGCCGCACGTAGTCCAACGTACGAACCACAGCCCGGCTGATCCGGCACCGACTTTAAGTATCTGTCCAGCTCCCTCTTGAAGACAACCAGGGTCTATTGGTAATTCCCCTTATTCATGGTGGGAGGCTGTTGAACAGTCTTGGGCCCCGGACACTTATGGTGTTTTCTCTTAGTGTACCAATGGCGCCCCTACTTTTCATTGGGGGTATTTGGCACCGCCTGCCCAGTCTTTTACTTTCGTAGGGAGTGAGTTCTGTGTGCAGATTCGGGACCATTCCTTCTAGGATCTTCCAAGTGTAGATTATGATCTCTCTCTCTCTCGCCTGCATTCCAGCGAGTACAAGCGTTCCCAGTAGTTGAGGTGTTTGATGGAATTGATATGTGCAGTAAAGGTTCTCTGTACTCTAGATCTGCAATTTCACCTGATTTGAACGGAGATGTTAATGTACAGCAATATTCCAGCCTAGAGAGAACAAGTGATTTGAAAAGGACCATTATTAGCTTGGCATCTCTTGTTTTGAACGTTCTCATTATCCATCCTGGAATCACCAGCGGAGGTGCCACTTTAGACACCAATGGAGGTACTGCTGGAATTACCAGTAGAGGTACCTCTTTAAACACCACTGGAGGCACCACTGCAATCACAACTGGAGGTACCACTTTAGAAACCAGTGGAGGCGCCACTGTACTAGAGGGGTGACACATGTGGGTCGTCTGGCGTCACTTCACGGCCAACATAAGTACCGTCATTAATCAACAGCTCCAATAACCTGGGAAACAAATCGTCGCAGAGCTATTTGTCAGCTGAGATTTTCTGCCTCCTGAGTAAAGATTTTAGGACGAGACGAAATGAAACTGTTTTCCAACACACACACACACACACACACACACACACACAACACACACACACACACATACACACACACACACACACACACACACACACACACACACAGGGGACACAGTTGGAAGTTGAAGACTCAGATGAATCACAGAGATGTTAGGAAGTATTTCTTCAGTCACAGAGTTGTCGGTAAGTGGAATAGTTTGGGAAGCGATGTAGTGGAGGCAGGTTCCATACATAGCTTTAAGAATAGGTATGATAAAGCTCATGGCGCAGGGCGAGTGACCCAGTAGCGGCCAGTGTAGAGGCGGGGCCAGGAGCTATGTCTCGACCCCTGCAACAACACACACACACACACACACACACACACGATTTAATCCCACTACTCTATGCATTTTATTCTTAGTTTCTGGTTCCCAAATTACTTCTCTCTCTATTCTAATTTACTTACCCTCTTAATACTAATCTATCTTCTCCCCCTCTCACTTTTCTCTTCTGCCATGATAACTAAGAGCTGTTAGCCTATCTCAGCTATTAAAGGTCAAGAGCTGTTATCCTACCTCAGGTATATTATCTTCTCCAGGATACTACCAACAGCAGTAGATTAAGGCACCTACCTCTTTTGCTATCGAAAGGACAATGTGTCATAACTTTAAATACGTTTGTGTGTGTGTAGGAGGCAGGATCTTAGAATCACCTCTCTCATGGAGTGAACCAAGGGGGGGATAGGCCTGCTGAAGTGTTCCTCCTTTCTTACGACTATAAAAAAAAGATGGCCTAGTGTGTTTTATTTGAAATCGTCCATACTCCTTTATTCTCTCATATTGGTTGAACAACAATGTCTGTGTTATTCTATTTCGTGGTGTGACGTGTGTATATATATATATATATATATATGATAACGAGAAAGAATATGAGGAATGAAGATTAGGATGGATATCGAGGAAGGTTAAGAGGGATAATTAGAAACATCAGGGTGGATAACTAGAAAGATTAGGAAATACCGAAAGAAAATTGGTGTATGTGATAGGCTAGAAGTGAGAGATAATTGACTTTTGTGAGTGATTACCAGAGCTAACTGACGTATAGGAGAGACCAGCAGAGATTAAGAAACATGACTGACGTGTAACTGACACAACCAAACCAAAGCTAACTAGTCGCGTCTAGCTCTTGTGCTCAATTCATTTCTGTTGTTTTCAGTCCAGAGATATTCCTCACCTGTCAGCACTTTTGTTTGTTTAGTGTCCCACACATGTAGACACTTTGATTAAAATCTACCCACAAAAGGGAAAAATGTGTACATTGGGCGTACGAATGTACATCTATGGAACTACGGGATAAAGATATATATCTTTATCTTGCATATAGAAAGGGAGAGCAGTATAACACGTCACGTCCATATATACTTTGTTCATTCTTTCTCTTATAGTAAAAAAAGGGGGAAAGTTGGACGAGGATCCTGTTTAACCACTCCCACAACAGTAGCTGGTACAACCGTTTATCCGTTTAGTCCGTTTTTTTTCCCCCCCCTCTCTGTTAATATTGCCAATATTCCGTTTGCCTTTGTGACCAGCAGTGAAACTGGACAAAGGGATTCCGGCCTCTAGTGCCTGTGTGCTGGATATATATTTTTTTTCGACCTGTGTGCCACAGTTGTTCGCATTTGCAATTTTTTGTTTTACCTGTGTACCTTGGCAAAGGTGTCTTGACCTTTCTGGTGTTATAGTTGGCTGTTGGTTGGTTAATTGGGGTTTGAGAGCCTTAAGGACCGTTCCCCGGGGGTCATTAATCAAGGCTGCCGTGTTACCAGTTATAATTCTTTAATCCCTAGAATAGGGATTAAGGTTAGGTTAGGTAAGGTTTGTCAGGAAACAGGACGAGTGTTTTCTGATGCTGGAGCTTTTGGTCATCTGACCGAGACCTTCCCTGGCTTACCGGTCTATCTCTTTAAAAATTACTGTTAAAATTATAACCATTTTTAGTAGGGATTAAAATTAACTGTCAGTGATAGATATACACTTCCTTCTGGTGTGCATACTAGAAGGTTGTCTGGCTTCAGTAATATTATTATTATATATATTATTATTATTATTATTATTATTATTATTATTATATAAAAACATAAATATCTATACTAGACTTGCTTATCAAAAATTATGTTTACATAAAATTCTTCACTGCGCTGTTATAGTGTTTATCATTTTGACTTAATTAGCGTCAACTATTTTTTCCTTATATTCTTTTATGCTATTTTTTACTTAAAATTTAAAAAATAATAATATTCTTTTCCTGTGATAATTAACGTTACATAGATGATAACGTTTTAGATTAATGTATACCTGTTCCTGTTGACTGTTGAGGCTGACTGTTGTGACTGTTGACTGTTGTGGCTGTTGACTGTTGTGACTTGACTGTTGTGGCTGTTGACTTGTGGCTATTGACTATTGTGGCTGTTGACTGTTGTGACCTGACTGTTGTGGCTGACTGTTGAGGCTGACTGTTGTGACTGTTGACTGTTGTGGTGGACTGTTGACTGTTGTGGCTGACTGTTGTGGCTGACTTATGACTGTTGACTGTTGACTGCTGTGGCTGTTACTGTTGTGGCTGTTACTGTTGTGGCTGTTGACTGTTGGGTACAGCTGTACTGTGACTGTTGTGTCAGTCTGTTGTGGTACCGCTCTGTGACTGTTCAGTACCAGCCTACAACATGCTGACTGTTGTAGGTACCAGTCTGTTGTAGGTACCAGCTCACATGCTGTGCGACTGGTACTGCGACTGCAATGCTGCTGTTGCAGGTAACCTGCAACATGTCTGACTGTTGCTAGGTACTGCACACCTGTCGGACAGCTTGACTGTTTGACGTTGACAGCTGTGGATAACATGCTGATCAGGTACCAGCCTAGACAGTACTGTTAGTAACAGCTGATAGGTAACCTGAGCTGATAACAGCATGAACTCAGGTAACAGCCTAACAGCTAGATAACAGACGCACGTACAGCATGAACTAGGATACAGCACTGAACAGCTGACTAGGTAACAGCACTGACAAACTAATAACAGCTACTGATGACGATGAAGCGATAACACACTCCTGTAACAGACTGACACTAGATCCTAAAGCTAGGATAACTCACTGCACTGAACGACTGACTAGGATAACAGCACTGAACAGCTAGGATAACAGCACTGAACAGCTAGGATAACAGCACTGAACACTAGGATAACAGCACTGAACACTAGGATAACGCACTGAACAGCTAGGATAACAGCACTGAACTAGGATAACAGACTAATGATAACAGCACTCTAGATAACAGCACTGAACATAGGATAACAGCACTGACACTGATGACGAACACTAGGATAACAGCACTGAACAACTAGGATAACAGCACTGAACAACTAGGATAACAGCACTGAACAGCTAGGATAACAGCACTGAACAACTAGGATAACAGCACTGAACAGCTAGGAAAACCCAAAGCACTGAACAGCTAGGATAACAAAAGCACTGAACAACTAGGATAACAGCACTGAACAGCTAGGATAACAGCACTGAACACTAGGATAACAGCACTGAACAGCTAGGATAACAGCACTGAACAGCTAGGATAACAGCACTGAACACTAGGATAACAGCACTGAACAGCTAGGATACCCAACACAGATAACGCACTGAACAACTAGGATAACAGCACTGAACAACTAGGATAACAGCACTGAACAACTAGGATACACGAACACAGAAACCATGAACAGCTAGGATAACAGCACTGAACAACTAGGATAACAGCACTGAACAACTAGGATAAAGCACTGAACAACTAGGATAACAGCACTGAACACTAGGATAAAGCACTGAACACTAGGATAACACCTGAACAGCTAGGATAACAGCACTGAACAACTAGGATAACAGCACTGAACACTAGGATAACAGCACTGAACACTAGGATAACAGCACTGAACAACTAGGATAACAGCACTGAACACTAGGATAACAGCACTGAACAGCTAGGATAACAGCACTGAACAGCTAGGATAACAGCACTGAACACTAGGATAACAGCACTGAACAACTAGGATAACAGCACTGAACACTAGGATAACAGCACTGAACACTAGGATAACAGCACTGAACACTAGGATAACAGCACTGAACAACTAGGATAACAGCACTGAACAACTAGGATAACAGCACTGAACAACTAGGATAACAGCACTGAACAACTAGGATAACAGCACTGAACAGCTAGGATAACAGCACTGAACAACTAGGATAACAGCACTGAACAACTAGGATAACAGCACTGAACAGCTAGGATAACAGACTGAACACTAGGATAACAGCACTGAACAACTAGGATAACAGCACTGAACACTAGGATAACAGCACTGAACAACTAGGATAACAGCACTGAACAACTAGGATAACAGCACTGAACAACTAGGATAACAGCACTGAACAGCTAGGATAACAGCACTGAACAGCTAGGATAACAGCACTGAACAGCTAGGATAACAGCACTGAACAGCTAGGATAACAGCACTGAACAACTAGGATAACAGCACTGAACAACTAGGATAACAGCACTGAACAACTAGGATAACAGCACTGAACAACTAGGATAACAGCACTGAACAGCTAGGATAACAGCACTGAACAGCTAGGATAACAGCACTGAACAGCTAGGATAACAGCACTAAACAACTAGGATAACAGCACTGAACAACTAAGATAACAGCACTGAACAACTAGGATAACAGCACTGAACAACTAGGATAACAGCACTGAACAACTAGGATAACAGCACTGAACAGCTAGGATAACAGCACTGAACAGCTAGGATAACAGCACTGAACTAGGATAACAGCACTGAACAGCTAGGATAACAGCACTGAACAGCTAGGATAACAGCACTGAACAACTAGGATAACAGCACTGAACAACTAGGATAACAGCACTGAACAGCTAGGATAACAGCACTGAACAGCTAGGATAACAGCACTGAACAACTAGGATAACAGCACTGAACAACTAGGATAACAGCACTGAACAACTAGGATAACAGCACTGAACAGCTAGGATAACAGCACTGAACTAGGATAGCAGCACTGAACAGCTAGGATAACAGCACTGAACAGCTAGGATAACAGCACTAAACAACTAGGATAACAGCACTGAACAACTAAGATGACAGCACTGAACAGCTAGGATAACAGCACTGAACAACTAGGTTAACAGCACTGAGCAACTAGGATAACAGCACTGAGCAACTAGGATAACAGCACTGAACAACTAGGATAACAGCACTGAACAACTAGGATAACAGCACTGAACAACTAGGATAACAGCACTGAACAACTCGGATAACAGCATTGAACAACTAGAATAACAGCACTGAACAACTAGGATAACAGCTCTGAACTGTAAACTGAACTATACAAAACAGAAAATCGCAAAATTCTTCATCACAGTCAGTCAACTTATTTCAATTTTATAATTAAATTTGAATCAAAACAAAAAGTGTGAACTCTCTGGCCTCGTGGCTCTTATTGAAGGTGAGATGTTGAGAGTTACACAATTAATGAATTTTTGTCAATACTGAGAGTTTTGTAAATGTTAAAGATTTTTATATATTCTGAGTCACGTTAATACTCGGAGTTACATATATACTGAGAGGTTTGTGAATGTTGAGAATTTTATAAAGGCTGTAACCTACTTAAATACTGGGTTTTTTATATATTGGGTTTTATAAATACTGAGAGACTGATTAAGATTTAGTTTTATTAATACTAATAATTTTATTAATGCATAGGTGACAGCAAAGCAGCTGCGAAAAAACTATAGACTAATATCACTAACCTCGTGCATTATCAAAATCTTTGTTGCAATTATGCAATTCAGAGGAGCATGGATTTAGATAATTTCATTGTGGTTCAGGATTAACTAGAAGACACGATAAATATTGATATAAGAGTGTTAGACATGTGTGACCATGCTAAAGGAATTATTGGAAAATTGGGCAGATGGATATTTAGCTTCTTAGGAAATACAACCCAGAGTACTAGTCAAGAGTCAGTCTTATGGTGCCACAGGGAAAAGCTCTGTTCGTCGCCCCTGTTTATTTCGTCCCTTTTCTCTTCGTCTGCATTCACTCTTGTCTTCCCTTCAGCTTCCGCCTTTATATGTTCATGTGGCTTCACCCTTTCCTCTACCCCCTTGGGAAGTTCCTGCTGTCCGTGTCTGTTCTATTCCTCTACCTTGCGCGAAAGCCCAACTACCTACGGCGGCTTCTCGCTCTCTTTCTAGACCATTTCCGTTCTCATTCCCATGCCATCGCAGTATACACCGATGGTTCAAAGTCATCTGACGGCGCCGGATTCGCAGCAGTGTTTCCGGACAGCGTCGTACGAGGGCATCTATTACCCTCGGCTAGCATATTTACGGCTGAATTGTATGCCATTCTTGTGGCACTTATCCGTATTGCATCTATGCCTGTGTCACCATTTGTGGTCGTTTCAGACTCCCTTAGTGCTTTACAGGCTATCCGTAAAATTGATACACCTCACCCCTAGTTCTTCGTATGCACCTTTGGTTACGCCGTATCTTTAGCAAGCAAAAGATATTGTTTTTGTTGGGTCCCTGGTCATGTTGACGTACAGGGCAATGAACAGGCAGACACTGCTGCGCGGTCAGCAGTACATGACCTTCCAGTTTCATATAGAGGTGTTCCTTTCACGGACTATTTTGCGGTCATTGCTACCCACCTTCGCACCCGTTGGCAACAACGCTGGTCTGACCTGCTGAATAACAAACTTCATTCTATTAAACCGGTTATAGGTTTCTGGCCTTCTTCTTGTCACCAATGTCAGGTTGGGAGACTACACTCTCCCGTCTTCGCATCGGCCACACTCGTCTTACTCACGGGTATCTCATGGAGAGGCTCCCTGCCCCTCTCTGTGAGCATTGTCAGGTTCCAGTGTCTGTGCGACATATTCTGCTGGACTGCCCCTCTATCAACGAGCACGCAGAATTTACCTCCAACGGCGTCTTCGCTCTGCGGCCCTTTCTTTACCTTCCTTCTTGCAGATGGACCCTCCTTTAATCCTGACTCTCTTGTTGACTTTTTGACAGAAAATGACTTACTACACAAACTCTGAAGATTATACCTCTAGCACCTCCCTCAGTCCCTTCTACCTCGATCTCTTGCTACCCTCCATCCCCCACTATCCACCGTCATACTGCACTCCATACCCTACTAATCATCCATCTCCCTCTTACAACCCATTCTCCTGCATCCTAACAATAACCTGCAGCGCTGTATAACCCCTGTGGTTTAGCGCTTCTATTTGTTTATAATAATAATAATAATGTTCGTCGCCCCACTTCTGTTTCTCATTCTTATATCCGGCATGGGTAAGGATATCAACCATAGTAGTGTAACATCCTTTTCTGGTGACACCGGAATCGCTATGATAGTGGTGACCGTCGAAGACAGCGAACAGCGAATCTTCAGATGGATATAAAGTCTTCCAGTGTACCTGAGACAACATTATGATGAATAACGAGGACACGTTTCAGTTGCTCTGCTATGGAAGAATAGAGGAAATATAAACTTGAGTACAGAACAAACTCAAATCATTCAGAGTAAAAGTTCCATATGAAGGACTTAGGAGTAACGATGTCAGAAGGTCTCACAGTCAAGATTCACAACAGTGTTGTTATTGCTACAGCAGGGAAAATACATGCTAGATAACTAGTGTTTTCAAGACGAAAGATGCTGAGCCAGTGACGATACTCTTCAAGTCGTGTTCTCTACAGGCTACGATACTGCTGTATATTTACGGCCTCCTTCAAGGCAGGTGAGATTGCTGAACTGGAAAACGTACAGAGAACGTCCATTGTACACAATCAAACACATGAACTGGAAATGCTCTTAAGTCCCTTCAACTACATTCCTTGGAACGTAGGCGAGAAAGATACATAACAATTTATACCTGGTAAATCCTGGAGGGACTGGTCTCAAACATGAACACTGAAATCACTCCGTATGACAAAAGACTTGACAGACGGTGTACAGTACCTCAAATAAAAAGCAGGGGCTCGAGGTGCACTAAGAACTCGTTGAGTGTCAGAGGTCCTCGACTCTTCAATGCCCTCCCTCCCTGCGCATAAAGGGAATTACCAACAAACCTCTGGTTGTCTTCAAGAGGTAACTGGACACGTTTCTCAGATCAGTTCATGACCAGCCGGGCTACAATTCGTACTTTGGACTGCGTGCCGCCAGTGGTAACAACCTGGTCGATCAGACTGATCCACCAGAGGACCTGGTCTGGGACCGGGCCGAGGGGGGCGCTGACCCCCGGAAGCATCCTTCATATCTCCCCCAGGAGATTCTCAATAATACAGAGAGATTTATAAATACCGAGAATACTCTTATTAGATTTTAAGCTCAGCCTTTCAAAATGTCATTAATAAACATACAACTGATAATTGACAACTGATAATTTTTAAGCTTCCAGGCGAAGAATTCTGATAGGCGAAATAATTGTTTAATGCATTGACGTCGAGGAAGATAAATGACCACGGTATTACTCTCCTCTTAGCGTTGTGTAAATATTAGTGGTACTGGTGTAAACAGTGGTACTGGTGTAAACAGTGGTACTGGTGTAAACAGTGGTACTGGTGTAAACAGTGGTACTGGTGTAAACGGTACTGGTGTAAACAGTGGTACTTGTGTAAACTGGTACTGGTGTAAACAGTGGTACTGGCGTAAACATTAGTGGTACTGGCGTAAACATTAGTGGTACTGGGTAAACATTAGTGGTACTGGCGTAAACAGTGGTACTGGTGTAAACAGTGGTACTGGTGTAACATCAGTGGTACTGGGTAAAACAGTGGTACTGGTGTAAACAGTGGTACTGGTGTAAACAGTGGTACTGGTGTAAACAGTGGTACTGGTGTAAACAGTGGTACTGGTGTAAACAGTGGTACTGGTGTAAACAGTGGTACTGGTGTAAACAGTGGTACTGGTGTAAACAGTGGTACTGGTGTAAACAGCAGTGGTACTGGTGTAAACAGTGGTACTGGTGTAAACAGTGGTACTGGTGTAAACTGGTACTGGTGTAAATATCAGTGGTACTGGTGTAAACATCAGTGGTACTGGTGTAAACCGCAGTGGTACTGGTGTAAACAGCAGTGGTACTGATGTAAACAGCAGTGGTACTGATGTAAACAGCAGTGGTACTGGTGTAAACAGCAGTGGTACTGGTGTAAACATCAGTGGTACTGGTGTAAACATCAGTGGTACTGGTGTAAACAGCAGTGGTACTGATGTAAACATCAGTGGTACTGGTGTAAACAGCAGTGGTACTGGTGTAAACATCAGTGGTACTGGTGTAAACAGCAGTGGTACTGGTGTAAACAGCAGTGGTACTGGTGTAAACAGCAGTGGTACTGGTGTAAACAGCAGTGGTACTGGTGTAAACATTCTGAACAAGAACAGTATTCCTGTTTCTCCTGATTTCCCGTTCTTCAAGAGGTGTCTACCCGTTGTCTATCTGTTGATATTCGTCATGGTCCCTGCGGCCCGGTCCTGGGCCAGCCCTCCTCCTGGTTGCTGGTCTCAGCAGTTATTGGGTTGATGGCTGGCTGGCGGTCCAGCGTGTGCACCACAGCCCGGCACATCAGCAACTCACGTCAGGATCGTGCTTATTTTTTTTTAGCGTTTCCTCAGGTCAGTATCTGGTGTTTACTTTTGTTGTTGTTGTTCCGTTGTGTATGAATGAGAAGGTAGTTCTGCCTTTTCTACGGCCTATTATGTTGATAAAAACGGTCACATTTATCCTGCCCTGGCGTTTTTTCTAGTTTCAAGACATCTCTCCTCCTTCACTGTGAGCAATACTCTCTCTTTCCATCTCTCCCTCCTCTTTATCTTCCTCCCAACATCCTCTTCCTCGTTCCTTCCTTCAGACCTGCCTTTCTCTCCTCTCTTGCATCCACCCTGGCTCCCTCCCTCCACCTCACCTCTTCACCATTACAGCCTGAGGAGGAAGGCAGATTAAAGAGGAGAGGCTGAGGAAGGTGTTGACTTGAGCTGAGGAGAGAGTCTCTCCACTACATGACATTACTACTGGAGGAGAGAGAGTGAAACACTGCCTGTGAGAGACTTTCACTCAACACAACTAACACCCAAGAAACTCCAAACTTTAACCACCATCCTCCCACCATCATCCTCCCACCACCACCATCCTCCCACCACCATCATCCTCCCACCACCATCATCCTCCCACCATCATCATCCTCCCACCACCATCATCCTCCCACCACCATCATCCTCCCACCACCATCATCCTCCCACCACCATCATCCTCCCACCACCATCATCCTCCCACCACCATCATCCTCCCACCACCATCATCCTCCCACCACCATCATCCTCCCACCACCATCATCCTCCCACCACCATCATCCTCCCACCATCATCACCTCCACCACCATCATCCTCCCACCACCATCATCCTCCACCACCATCATCCTCCCACCACCACCATCCTCCAACCACCATCATCCTCCCACCACCATCATCCTCCCACCACCACCATCCTCCCACCACCATCATCCTCCCACCACCATCATCCTCCCACCACCATCATCTCCCACCACCATCATCCTCCCACCATCCATCCCCCACCACCATCATCCTCCCACCACCATCATCCTCCCACCATCATCATCCTCCCACCACCATCATCCTCCCACCACCATCATCCTCCCACCACCATCATCCTCCCACCACCATCATCCTCCCACCACCATCATCCTCCCACCACCACCATCCTCCCACCACCATCATCCTCCACCACCATCATCCTCCCACCACCATCTCCTCCCACCACCACCATCCTCCCACCACCATCTCCTCCCACCACCACCATCCTCCCACCACCACCTCCTCCCACCACCATCCTCCTCCCACCACACCCTCTCCTCCCACCATCACCCTCCTCCTCCCACCACCATCCTCCTCCCTCCCACCACCATCTCCTCCTCCCACCACCATCCTCCTCCCACCACCATCCTCCTCCCACCACCATCCTCCCACCACCATCCTCCCACCACCATCCTCCCACCAACTCCACACAACAATAGCGCCAAGAAATCTATACATGGCAGTAATGTGATCTCAGTTGGAGTATGCACCACTCTCTGTGATGGCCTGTCCTCAGAGAGCAAAGTTACGAGGTAACGAATACTGAATCTAAATTCGGCCTGGTTCAGCATATTATTATTATTACATAAATATGTTATCATAGTCTTGCCAGTTGGTGTACCACAAGACGGGCAGGCATCAGGCAGCTGACATCTGGCTGTAGCTTCAACCTTCCTGGCAGCTGTAGGCTATAAACTTCTTTATTTTACCTTTTAATGTTTAATTATACCAGGTGTTTGATGTGAGGTTAGGATAACAACTAGTAACTTGACTACTAGTAACTAGCAACGTGTCCGGTTCTTTCTTGAGGACAGCCAAGGGTCAGTTGGTTATCCCCCCTTGTGTATGAAGGGAAGACTCTGAAAAGTCTTGGTCCATTCACACTTATGTTGAAAATGGTATGATTAAGACACGTGTGCAATAGTTAGGTATCTTTATCGTTGAAACGTTTCGCCTACACAGTAGGCTTCTTCAGTCAAATACAGAGGCAGTAGGTGTAGTGAAGTAAAAATGATGTAATCAGTCTATCAACCTTGGAGAAATATTACTTGAGGTAGTCAGTCCCTCAGCCTGGAGAAGAGTTCAGCTCCATGGTCTGGAACAAGGTGGTCAGTCCCTCAACCTGGAGAAGAGTTCAGCACCATGGTCTGGAACAAGGTGGTCAGTCCCTCAGCCTGGAGAAGAGTTCAGCTCCATAGTCTGGAACAAGGTGGTCAGTCCCTCAACCTGGAGAAGAGTTCAGCACCATGGTCTGGAACAAGGTGGTCAGTCCCTCAACCTGGAGAAGAGTTCAGCACCATGGTCTGGAACAAGGTGGTCAGTCCCTCAGCCTGGAGAAGAGTTCAGCTCCATGGTCTGGAACAAGGTGGTCAGTCCCTCAACCTGGAGAAGAGTTCAGCTCCATGGTCTGGAACAAGGTGGTCAGTCCCTCAGCCTGGAGAAGAGTTCAGCACCATGGTCTGGAACAAGGTGGTCAGTCCCTCAGCCTAGAGAAGAGTTCAGCTCGATGGTCTGGAACAAGGTGGTCAGTCCCTCAAGCCTGGAGAAGAGTTCAGCTCCATGGTCTGGAACAAGGTGGTCAGTCCCTCAGCCTGGAGAAGAGTTCAGTTCCATGGTCTGGAACAGGTGGTCAGTCCTCAGCCTGAGAAGAGTTCAGCTCCATGGTCTGGTACAAGGTGGTCAGTCCTCAGCTTGAAGAAGAGTTCAGCTCCATGGTCTGGAACAAGGTGGTCAGTCCTCAGCTTGGAGAAGAGTTCAGCACCATGGTCTGGAACAGGTGGTCAGTCCCTCAACCTGGAGAAGAGTTCAGCTCCATGGTCTGGAACAAGGTGGTCAGTCCCTCAGCCTGGAGAAGAGTTCAGCACCATGGTCTGGAACAAGGTGGTCAGTCCCTCAGCCTAGAGAAGAGTTCAGCTCGATGGTCTGGAACAAGGTGGTCAGTCCCTCAACCTGGAGAAGAGTTCAGCTCCATGGTCTGGAACAAGGTGGTCAGTCCCTCAGCCTGGAGAAGAGTTCAGTTCCATGGTCTGGAACAAGGTGGTCAGTCCCTCAGCCTGGAGAAGAGTTCAGCTCCATGGTCTGGTACAAGGTGGTCAGTCCCTCAGCTTGAAGAAGAGTTCAGCTCCATGGTCTGGAACAAGGTGGTCAGTCCCTCAGCTTGGAGAAGAGTTCAGCACCATGGTCTGGAACAAGGTGGTCAGTCCCTCAACCTGGAGAAGAGTTCAGCACCATGGTCTGGAACAAGGTGGTCAGTCCCTCAGCCTGGAGAAGAGTTCAGCTCCATGGTCTGGAACAAGGTGGTCAGTCCCTCAGCCTGGAGAAGAGTTCAGCTCCATGGTCTGGAACAAGGTGGTCAGTCCCTCAGCTTGAAGAAGAGTTCAGCTCCATGGTCTGGAACAAGGTGGTCAGTCCCTCAGCTTGGAGAAGAGTTCAGCTCCATGGTCTGGAACAAGGTGGTCAGTCCCTCAGCCTGGAGAAGAGTTCAGCACCATGGTCTGGAACAAGGTGGTCAGTCCCTCAGCCTGGAGAAGAGTTCAGTTCCATGGCCTGGAACGTAATAAAGCTGAAGCATGAGAACGGAATCTTAAATACTGTCGAAGGTCATTATTATCTAGTCTTGTCGGTTCCTCCATGTGTTGATCGAGGCGAATCTATTACAGAGACTTAATAGGTTATTTGTGAAAGACTGTTCATCAAACCCGGCTCCTGGAATTCGCTGTTATTGCACTATTTTGCTACTCTCTTCCATTTTAGATGTCTTAAGCTGAAATCACCGGGGCCGGATTTGAGACAGTGTCCAGAACGGACTCTCTTTCCAGTAAGCTGGTCTTTAAACTGCTGGGAAATTGCATCTGTTGGTTTATATTACAAGTGTTGTGACGATGGTAAATAGTATCACTTGGTATGGTAATACTGTGTATAAGTAAGTGGTATGATATATTTTATATATATATATATATATATATATATATATATATATATATATATATATATATATATATATATATATATGTCGTGCAGAATAGGTAAAACTTGCGATTTTGGCTTAAATAGCAACGCTCTTCTTGCCGAATAAGACAAGCGAAAATTTGTGTATTCAATAATTTCGCAAAAATCATTCTGAACTTAACGAAAAAATATATTTCATTGTGTTTATTAAATTATTGTAAACTTATCTCAAATATATTTAGTTGGATTAGGCTAAATAAAATTGCGCTTGTTATAATAAGGTTAGGTAAGTTTTCTAAGGTTCTTTTGATACAAAATTATTAATTTTTACATTAACATAAATGAAAAAAATATATCTTTAAACGTATAAGAGAAAAATTTAGAAAGGACTTAATTTTAAATGAGTTCTTGCTAATTGACCAATTTTATCTGTTCGGCACGATATTATATATATATATATATATATATATATATATATATATATATATATATATATATATATATATATATATATATATTATAGTGTGTGTGTGTGTGTACACTGAGAGAAACAGGATTAAAATATTTTTGACTGTTGGTGAATAGGGGATTTGCAACCTGGTGTGTCCCACAAGAAGGAAGAAACACGCAGTAGTCCTCTGGTCTGTGCTAGACAGGTTTAACTCACACATATCCACCCACACCCACTCATGTACCCGTCCAGCCTATATTTAGAGCTACCGCCCGGTGTTTGCTATCAATTATCAGCTGTTGCAAGCCAGCTGACCAGCCAGCGTTTGTTAACATCTGTCAGCTGTTAACAGCCAGTTGAAGGTGGTCAGTCAGGCGATGCTGATTGAAGGTTATCAGTCCCTCATCCTTGATGGGTTATCAGTCCCTCATCCTTGATGGGTTATCAGTCTCTCATCCTTGATGGGTTATCAGTCCCTCATCCTTGATGGGTTATCAGTCCCTCATCCTTGATGGGTTATCAGTCCCTCATCCTTGATGGGTTATCAGTACCTCATCTTTGATGGGTTATCAGTCCCTCATCCTTGATGGGTTATCAGTTCCTCATCCTTGATGGGTTATCAGTTCCTCATCCTTGATGGGTTATCAGTCCCTCATCCTTGATGGGTTATCAGTCCCTCATCCTTGATGGGTTATCAGTACCTCATCCTTGATGGGTTATCAGTCCCTCATCCTTGATGGGTTATCAGTCCCTCATCCTTGATGGGTTATCAGTCCCTCATCCTTGATTGGTTATCAGTACCTCATCCTTGATGGGTTATCAGTCCCTCATCCTTGATGGGTTAGCAGTCCCTCATCCTTGATGGGTTAGCAGTCCCTCATCCTTGATGGGTTATCAGTCCCTCATCCTTGATGGGTTATCAGTCCCTCATCCTTGATGGGTTATCAGTTCATCCTTGATGGGTTATCAGTTCCTCATCCTTGATGGGTTATCAGTCCTCATCCTTGATGGGTTATCAGTCCCTCATCCTTGATGGGTTCATCAGTCCCTCATCCTTGATGGGTATCAGTCCCTCATCCTTGATGGGTTATCAGTCCCTCATCCTTGATGGGTTATCAGTTCATCCTTGATGGGTTATCAGTTCCTCATCCTTGATGGGTTATCAGTCCCTCATCCTTGATGGGTTATCAGACCCTCATCCTTGATGGGTCATCAGTCCCTCATCCTTGATGGGTTATCAGTCCCTCATCCTTGATGGGTTATCAGTCCCTCATCCTTGATGGGTTATCAGTCCCTCATCCTTGATGGGTTATCAGTACCTCATCCTTGATGGGTTATCAGTCCCTCATCCTTGTTAGGTGATCAATCCCTCATTCTTTTCTTCCTTCTATATTTCTCCTATTTTTATTTTCTCGAGTATTCAAGATTCTTTCATTTATCATTCAATCCTCTTGTTTTTATTCTCTCCACATCGGGTTAACTGTCTCCTTTATTCCCCTTGCTTCTTCTACTTCTCCTTTCTTCTTTCTTCTTCCTCGCCCCTTTACCGCCATCTCTCCTCGCTCACTCAGGGTAGAGATAACAGAGAGAGACAATGGCCTGGAGGAGAGATAAGAGAGTGTGAGCACTCCTAAATAACATCATAATCTCTCTCTCCTCTCTCTCTCTCTCTCTCTCTCTCTCTCTCTCTCTCTCTCTCTCTCTCTCTCTCTCTCTCTCTCTCTCTCTCTCTCAAGCACCACTAAATCTCTGCCAAATTAAATAATTAACTTGCTATAATTGTCACTATAATTAAATCAGATAAAAAATGAACGTTGCGATCATTTCCAGATTAAAACATGTAAATGACATATATAATGATTTTATATACGTGAGGAAATAATAATAATAATAATAATAATAATATTATTATTATTATTATTATTATTATTATTATTATTATTAGTGTTATTATTATTGTTATTAAGAGTTGCCTCAAATATTTTTTTTTTCCTTTTTTTTTTGTTCCAACTTTTCGATATTATTTCGCTCATAACTCGAGAACGCCTCATCTAATCGGCTTCAAATTTTCCAGACTTGTTTACGGTATCGAGGAACAAATTTTAGGACCAATTGTCATGTTCACGTAACCTATGACCAAAGTTTTGATGAAAATTGTATAAAATACCGACAAGTTAATGATTAAGACACTTGGGCAACAGTTGGGAAGCTCTATTGTTGAAACGTTTCGCCCACACAGTAGGCTTCTTCAGTCATATGTAGAGGCAGCAGTGTAGCAGTGAAATGAAGATGTAATCAGTCCATCAACGTTGGAGAAGTAGTATTTGAGGTGGTCAGTCCCTCAGCCTGGAGAAGAGTTCAGCTCCATGGTAGTACTACCAGTGATGTACTCATCACTTCTAGTACTACCAGTGATGTACTCATCACTTCTAGTACTACCAGTGATGTACTCATCACTTCTAGTATTACCAGTGATGTACTCATCACTTCTAGTATTACCAGTGATGTACTCTTCACTTCTAATATTACCAGTGATGTACTCATCACTTCTAATATTACCAGTGATGTACTCATCACTTCTAGTATTACCAGTGATGTACTCATCACTGCTAGTATTACCAGTGATGTAATCATCACTTCTAGTATTACCAGTGATGTACTCATCACTTCTCATATTACAGTGATGTACTCATGATGTAATGTCCATCAGTGATGTAATCATCATTTAGTATTACCAGTGATGTACTCATCACTGCTAGTATACCTGTGATGTACTCATCATTTCTAGTATTACCAGTGATGTACTCATCACTGCTAGTATTACCAGTGATGTACTCATCACTTCTAGTACTACCAGTGATGTACTCATCACTGCTAGTATTACCTGTGATGTACTCATCATTTCTAGTATTACCAGTGATGTACTCATCATTTCTAGTACTACCAGTGATGTACTCATCACTTCTAGTACTACCAGTGATGTACTCATCACTGCTAGTACTACCAGTGATGTACTCATCATTTCTAGTACTACCAGTGATGTACTCATCACTTCTAGTACACAGTGATGAAAGCATCACTGTTAGTACTACCAGTGATGTACTCATCACTTCTAG
The DNA here is from genome assembly GCA_009830355.1 of Cherax destructor. Classification (NCBI taxonomy): domain Eukaryota; kingdom Metazoa; phylum Arthropoda; class Malacostraca; order Decapoda; family Parastacidae; genus Cherax; species Cherax destructor. The sequence continues at coordinate 87,119 of WNWK01000913.1, read as the reverse complement.
TACAATCAGTGATGTACTCATCATTTCTAGTACTAGCAGTGATGAAAGCATCACTGCTAGTACTACGAGTGATGTACTCAGCGTCGCGAGTACCTTCATTACTGCAGCAAGGGTCACCAGGCGCCTGGGTCTCCTCCCTAGGCAGTAAATCATTCTGCTACAATGATCATATATAATGAGGTGATCCTCGGGTTGCTGGGGAGTGGTACAGTTGTTCTATCCCCCTCCCCGTCATCTGCTGTTCAATGTATCGGAGTTGTTCATGTTCTATTACAAGTAGTTGAGTGTTCATGTTTTTGTGCATCTGGCAGGTTTACCACCTTGTAAATCTGGCAGTTGTTCATGTACATCTGGCAGGTTATTCATGTATCCCCTGTACCCTTGATGAACGAATATACTTCAGGACGAATGTACTTCAGTGGTCAGTGAGGTTAAAGGTACCACTGCTAATAAAGGTAGAAATATCCTTGTGATCGATGACTAACAGGTAAGATATATTGACAGTGTCTTCTGTAACAGAGATAGTTAAGTGAGACAGAAGGTATGTATCCCGGAGCTGTGTTGGTGACAGTCAACAGGTTGGGTAATATTATGTCAGGTAATGGGAACAAACCCATTGCCTCAGTGCTGGTGGAAACATATCGGGAAGGGCAGGAGACAGGAGCTGCTAGACAAGTACATGACAGCTATAGATTTAATTAGGTCTAAGGGAGGGGTCCCGATCACATGTAACATTTTGCCTAGAAGGGGAGTGGGTAATGAATGGATGTCTAGGACAATTGGTGTAATTGCTGGCTAGACAGGTACTGCAAGGAACTTGCAATCCGATTCATTGACTGTGACAATTTCTTTGGTAAACATGATATGTATGCAAGGGATGAGGTACATCTCTCTGGGGCAGGAATGGTAACATTAGCCAACTGGATCGAGGGGCCGTTGATGACTTGTTTAGGACTTGAAACTGATATATGATAGAGGTATGGGTGTGGGAAACAGATTGCAACACCTGGTATGAAAACAGCCGTTATTACCACGATACCTCAGGGATGTGTTTAAAAGACATTATTCATCATAAAGTTACTAGTAAAAGTAATGGAAGTGGTCAACATACAAAGAGGGACAGTAGAGGGCAGCAAATGACTAGCTCCCTTCAGGTTTACTATACTAATAGTAGGAGTGTAAGAAATAAGTAGATGAGCTAAGATTAATTGCATGTGCAGGAAGCATAGATATTATTGCTATAATAGAGACCTGGTTTAATATGAAAGATAGAGAAATGCCTTCTGAATGTCACATATAAGGCTATAAATTATGCCACACTGATAGGGTCAACAGGAAGGGTGGAGGATTGGCGAAGTATGTCAGAAATAATTTAAATTGTTGCGTTAGGACAAGATATAAAATTAGAAGCGTCGGACAGGTTATTCTTCAACTATATATCGTTAGTTAGGCCTCATTTAGATTATGCCGCACAGTTTTGGTCACTGTATTACAGAATGGATATAAATGCGCTGGAAAACGTACAAAGAAGAATGACTAAGTTGATCTTATGTATAAGAAATCTTCCCTATGAGGATAGACTGAGGGCCCTGAATCTTCACTCTCTAAAAAGAGTAAAATTAAAAGGAATATGATTGAGGTGTATAAATGGAAAGCAGGAATAAATAAAGGGGATGTAAATAATGTGCTAAAAATATCTAACCAAGACCAGGACTCGCGGCAATGGTTTCAAGTTCGAAAAAATTTAGATTTAGGAAGGATATAGCACTGGTTTGGTAATAGAGTTGTGGATGAGTGGAACAAACTAAACGTTGTATAGTTTTAAAAATAGGTTAGACAAATACATGAGTGGGTGTGGGTGGTGTGAGTTGGACCTGACTGCTTAGGCCAGTGGGACTGATGCATTGTTCCTTCTTCCTTCCTAAGTGGATGTATTTGGACCTGATTCCTAGAGCCATTAGGGACTGACCTGCCTAGCATAGCCAGTACCTGGATGTTCTTCTTTGTTCTTATATTCTGCGGAAAGCAAACATGAAATATGGCTGGAGTCCTGAGCTTGTTCAGATCATGGAAGAACTGGGCCAGAGATATGGAACGAGTAAATAACCATAAGCAGGGGTGCAGTATGCACAATAAGGTAACACTATCAGAAACATTGCTGGGACAAGTGTAGAAGTCTTCAAGAGGAAACTGGACAAGTATCTTCACCAGGTGCCTAATGAACCAGGCTGTGATTAATATGTGGGGCTGCTGGTCACCAACAGCAACAGCCAAGTTGACCAGGCAAGCATTAGACGATCCTGGCTCATGGCCGGGCTCCTGAAGTAGAAAAACTCTCGGAACTCATCAAAGGTAATGACAATCTCTGAGAGGCACATAGAACGACAGTCAAGCAAGAAGAGCCAAGAATATGCGGAGAAACACCAGAGGCGTCAAACACAAGCATTTCATATATGCAACCTTCCAACATCTTAAAGCTGTTAGTTGCAGCATAGGTTGGCATCCTGCGCCATGCTGCAACATGGGCATTGTAGTTGCGACAGGAAGAACGACTCAACTGTTATTTTGCAGGTTTCGCTAATTTGCATATCTCTTAGGGATAGTGAAAACCATGAAGCCATCACAGCATGGGCAGTGAAGTTACTTGCTAATGCTTCATCTGCTTGAAGAGGCCTAAAAACTAAATCGAAATATCATGCATCTCTCAGTTTCAGTTTCAAAAAATTGAGTTTTAACATTAATTCACCAGTGAGCCACAACACTGCTCATTAGTTATGCATATATATATACGTATGTATGTATGAAAATATGATATATATATATCATATGATATATATATATATATATATATATATATATATATATATATATATATATATTATACATCGTTTATGAGCATACAGAATAGGAATATGTTAAATTCATTTTGACAGAACTGAGAAGAGATTAGCATTCGGTCACTCAAGCAGCATAATGCCCAGCGCTTCATTTTCACATTTATGACGCACCCGCAAGTTCACTTTGAGGGAGAGGAAGAAAAGATTTTATGACGAGATTCTGGCGAACTCATGAGGCCAGCAATTTCCTGTGCCCTGGAGGCGCTCTCACCGCCTCTCACCCAGTTTAATTACTCCACCGCAGCGCACAATGTCAACGCTTCTGAAAAATGGAACATTTGGGAGTCATCAGCCCCACTACTGTCTCAGGACATACTGGTGGCCTTTTCTAAGCCTGTCCCATGACGTGCTGCTGGCCTCCTCTAAGACTGTCCCAGGACGTGCTGGTGGCCTCCTCTAAGACTGTCCCAGGACGTACTGGTGGCCTCCTCTAAGACTGTCCCAGGACGTACTGGTGGCCCCCTCTAAGACTGTCCCAGGACGTACTGGTGGCCTCCTCTAAGACTGTCCCAGGACGTACTGGTGGCCTCCTCTAAGACTGTCCCAGGACGTACTGGTGGCCTCCTCTAAGACTGTCCCAGGACGTACTGGTGGCCTCCTCTAAGACTGTCCCAGGACGTCTGGTGGCCTCTCTAAGACTGTCCCAGGACGTACTGGTGGCCTCCTCTAAGACTGTCCCAGGACGTACTGGTGGCCTCCTCTAAGACTGTCCCAGGACGTACTGGTGGCCTCCTCTAAGACTGTCCCAGGACGTACTGGTGGCCCCCTCTAAGACTGTCCCAGGACGTACTGGTGGCCTCCTCTAAGACTGTCCCAGGACGTACTGGTGGCCCTAAGACTGTCGGACTCGGTGCCCTCTAAGACTGTCCCAGGACGTACTGGTGGCCCCCTCTAAGACTGTCCCAGGACGTACTGGTGGCCTCCTCTAAGACTGTCCCAGGACGTACTGGTGGCCTCCTCTAAGACTGTCCCAGGACGTACTGGTGGCCTCCTCTAAGACTGTCCCAGGACGTGCTGCTGGCCTCATCTAAGACTGTCCCAGGACGTACTGGTGGCCTCCTCTAAGACTGTCCCAGGACGTACTGGTGGCCTCCTCTAAGACTGTCCCAGGACGTACTGGTGGCCTCCTCTAAGACTGTCCCAGGACGTACTGGTGGCCTCCTCTAAGACTGTCCCAGGACGTACTGGTGGCCTCCTCTAAGACTGTCCCAGGACGTACTGCTGGCCTCCTCTAAGACTGTCCCAGGACGTCTGGTGGCCTCCTCTAAGACTGTCCCAGGACGTACTGGTGCTGCCCTCCTCTAAGACTGTCCCAGGACATACTATGGCCCTAACTAAAGACTGTCCAGGATGTAGGTGCATCTCAAAGAACTAAGTCAGAGTACAGTGGTTGGAACAATTCACAACTCGTCAGCTTAAGAGGAAATCAGACGACGTTTCTGTCTGTTTTGGGGCTGGTAATGCTACAGAATGAACCGAAACATCGCCCAGCCACATCTTCCGATATGCGGGTCAGTATACATGTATACAGTATACAGTCAGGGTACACATAGTTGCTTGGAAAGTCCTCCTCCTGCTGTCTGCTGCAGCTGGAATGAGAAGTCATTCACTTGTGTTGGTTCAGTGACAAAATATTGTTATACATAAACAAATCTGTGTGTTGCGTGACGTGATAAAAAAAATGTTATGAGTGAACGACTTTTCCCGAGGCAACGTTTACCTTTAGAGTCCAAGCTTTTACGAGTACAATGAGAATGCAAAATAAGCATAGGCATGTACTCTCTTACAGAGAGTACTCTCTTACAGAGAGTACTCTCTTACAGAGAGTACATGGTAAGCGTGGGTATGTAAAATGGGAAAGTAGGTGACGAGGAGTGAGGAGTAAACCTGTGTCATGTGGACAGTGTGTGCTGAGAAGCATACGAGACAGGGATGAGGTCCATCAACTCCTCTGGTTCTGCTCGATGGTGTCTTTTCTATGAAGGATCGACCACACTAAACATTTTCTCTCTTCCCCTAATAGCAACAGCAGGCAAAGTCTATAATTGCACGAACCAATTTGCCTACAGTAATTCCTACCTTTTTTTTTTACAATTGATGGTTATATTCCTCCGTACAACGTGCATTTCGAAGCGCATTACAGTTCGTCTACTTCACGATCAAAACAACTAACTGAAATTTTAAAATTTGTTATTCTAGGTCTGGCAAGGTTAACACGAATTATATTGACGTGAACGTGCGTCTGGCAGTGCAGGACACGTCGTAGTTACTTCGTACGTCGGTATCCTCATGCTCACTGCCTTGTATTATTAATATTCATATCGAAGCGCTAAGCCCGTAGGGGTCACACAGCACCTGGAGAGTGGTAAGAGGGGTAGCTCAGTTACCTAGGATCAAGAGACCACCAGCACCCCCTCCCCGGGAGAGGAAGGGGGGGGGTTCACACCAGATAAGTAACAATAACAAAGTGACGTTAATGATGGTAAGTAAATAACATGATGAAAGGGAAGTGAAAGAAAATCTGGATAATGACGGGAAATGAACCGCGGTGAGTTGTGAGGGTGACACCTTGTTGACACCTGCCTGGCACAACTCTGTTACTCTGCCTGGCACAACTCTGTTACTCTGCCTGGCACAACTCTGTTACTCTGCCTGGCACAACTCTGTTACTCTGCCTGGCACAACTCTGTTACTCTGCCTGGCACAACTCTGTTACTCTGCCTGGCACAACTCTGTTACTCTGCCTGGCACTCTGTTACTCTGCCAGGCACAACTCTGTTACTCTGCCTGGCACAACTCTGTTACTCTGCCTGGCACAACTCTGTTACTCTGCCTGGCACAACTCTGTTACTCTGCCTGGCACAACTCTGTTACTCTGCCTGGCACAACTCTGTTACTCTGCCTGGTAGAACTCTGTTACTCTGCCTGGTACAACTCTGTTACTCTGCCTGGCACAACTCTGTTACTCTGCCTTGTAAACTTGTTACTCTGCCTGGCAGAACTCTGTTACTTTGCCTGGTAGAACTCTGTTACTCTGCCTGGTAGAAACTCTGTTACTCTGCCTGGTAGAACTCTGTTACTCTGCCTGGTAGAACTCTGTTACTTTGCCTGGTAGAACTCTGTTACTCTGCCTTGTAGAACTGTTACTCTGCCTGGTAGAACTCTGTTACTTTGCCTGGTAGAACTCTGTTACTCTGCCTGGTAGAACTCTGTTACTTTGCCTGGTAGAACTCTGTTACTCTGCCTTGTAGAACTGTTACTCTGCCTGGCAGAACTCTGTTACTTTGCCTGGTAGAACTCTGTTACTCTGCCTGGTAGAACTGTTACTCTGCCTGGCAGAACTCTGTTACTTTGCCTGGTAGAACTCTGTTACTCTGCCTTGTAGAACTGTTACTCTGCCTGGCAGAACTCTGTTACTTTGCCTGGTAGAACTCTGTTACTCTGCCTGGCAAACTCTGTTACTCTGCCTGGTACAACTCTGTTACTCTGCCTGGCAGAACTCTGTTACTCTGCCTGGTACAACTCTGTTACTCTGCCTGGCACAACTCTGTTACTCTGCCTGGCACAACTCTGTTACTCTGCCTGGTAGAACTCTGTTACTCTGCCTGGCACAACTCTGTTACTCTGCCTGGCAGAACTCTGTTACTCTGCCTGGTACAACTCTGTTACTCTGCCTGGCAGAACTCTGTTATTCTACTGCCTGTGTACAACTCTGTTACTCTGCCTGGACAGACTCTGTTACTTTGCCTGGTAGAACTCTGTTACTCTGCCTGGTAGAACTGTTACTCTGCCTGGCAGAACTCTGTTACTTTGCCTGGTAGAACTGTTACTCTGCCTTGTAGAACTGTTACTCTGCCTGGCAGAACTCTGTTACTTTGCCTGGCAGAACTCTGTTACTCTGCCTGGTAGAACTCTGTTACTCTGCCTGGCAGAACTCTGTTACTCTGCCTGGCAGAACTCTGTTACTCTGCCTGGCAAACTCTGTTACCTGCCTTGGCACAACTCTGTTACTCTGCCTGGCAGAACTCTGTTACTCTGCCTGGCAGAACTCTGTTACTCTGCCTGGTCAGACTCTGTTACTCTGCCTGGCAAACTCTGTTACTCTGCCTGGTAGAACTCTGTTACTCTGCCTGGCAAACTCGTTACTCTGCCTGGCAGAACTCTGTTACTTTGCCTGGTAACTCTGTTACTCTGCCTGGTAGAACTGTTACTCTGCCTGGCA
>WNWK01000913.1:0-75000 GCA_009830355.1 Cherax destructor | reverse complement strand
TTGGTCACAAGTAAGGCAGTCCGAAATGCCTAGACCTGCTAGAGGCCTTCCTTGTAATTAATATTTTTAAATATGTAAACCACACAGTGTAAGCTTTGTAAGGAAATAAACATTTATTATTATTATTATTATTATTATTATTATTATTATTATTATTATTATTATTATTATCTGATTATTATAAATAACAAGAATATATCCTGGTCGTGTCCCTTATCCCTTGTGATGGTTGATAACACTGTCAGTGTTGATGTGGGTGTGATGGTTGATAACACTGTCAGTGTTGACGTGGGTGTGATGGTTGATAACACTGTCAGTGTTGACGTGGGTGTGATGGTTGATAACACTGTCAGTGTTGATGTGGGTGTGATGGTTGATAACACTGTCAGTGTTGACGTGGGTGTGATGGTTGATAACACTGTCAGTGTTGACGTGGGTGTGATGGTTGATACCACTGTCAGTGTTGACGTGGGTGTGATGGTTGATAACACTGTCAGTGTTGACGTGGGTGATGGTTGATAACACTGTCAGTGTTGACGTGGGTGTGATGGTTGATAACACTGTCAGTGTTGACGTGGGTGTGATGGTTGATAACACTGTCAGTGTTGACGTGGGTGTGATGGTTGATAACACTGTCAGTGTTGACGTGGGTGTGATGGTTGATAACACTGTCAGTGTTGACGTGGGTGTGATGGTTGATAACACTGTCAGTGTTGACGTGGTGTGATGGTTGATAACACTGTCAGTGTTGACGTGGGTGATGGCGTCAGTAGACAGCAACCATCAATGGGATATTCTTGTATTACTGCATTACAGGTATACAAGATATTGTATACACATACAGTATACAACACCTGGGTATCTGTATTATGATGTTCAGTCAACCATAGGCTATGTCAGTTCAGTATAAAGTATATAATGAACACCTTCAGGGCTGGGGACTGATTACTTTATCTTCCACTGTTTTTCGTATTGAATTTACAAAGCCATTTCTTGTATCATGAAATGGAATCCTGAGAGGACTTTTTTTGTCTCATGGAATTTGTAAGATAGTAAGGAAATCTTACGAATTTCTACTTACATTTGGTATACGTTTATCTTTACTTTTTTTTTCTTAATAGCTTTTATCTTGTAATGTTTACTTTCCAGTTTAAAAGTCCTGGTCTGAGACCGAGCCACGGGCACGGCGGTGATCCCAGGAATCCCTAAACATTACGAGCTATGACAGTCTTCTGTAATCAACAGCTTTTCAAGTACTCATCAATTACTTATCGATTATTCTATTATGAATAAGGTATGTTGATTGCATCTTGTTTTTTTTTCTGTTTACTCACGACCTCTTTTAATTTTTTTTTCGTTTCTTTCACTTGAACCTTTATTTTTTTCCTCTTGGCCTCCCACACTCAAATTTTTTTTATAAACATTTTTTTTTGCAACGGCAAATAAAAGCAGTCATTCTTTCTCTCTCTCTCTCTCTGTCAAGATGAATTTGGTGGGTGTTCTGCCAGCCTCAGCCTCCTGCCTCAGTTATCTTTATTAACCAAGATTGATCTGTTACCTGACTTGCCGAGTTTCCTCACTCTCACTACTGTCTCTCTCTCTCTCTCTCTCTCTCTCTCTCTCTCTCTCTCTCATGTCTCCCTGTCTCGCTCTTTTCTCCATGTCTCCCTGTTTCTTATACCATCTCTGTTTCACTCTTTCCCTGTCTCTGTCTCACTGCTGTCTCCCTGTCTCATTCCTATCTCCCTCTCTCCTGCCTTCTCTTCTCTCAACCAACACTTCTCCTATTCATCAACACAGAAGAAGACTTGTAATGTGTGAGGGACGTATCATAACTCACTTCTCTGATAACACCGTTGATTTCAGTTTAGTCATGAAGACTGATGTTACTGACGCCGTTCCTTCCTGTTTGTGGAAGAGTCTCTTGTCTCAGTGATTTAGTTTTGTCGTGACGTTTTACTCTTTAACTGAGACTAAGTGTTTCGGTCTTTTGCATTTATGAAAGTATATTATTTTAGTTTACTTTTTCTCGCTGTGATGTACATAACATCTTGCGCCCGCATGCGCTTGCATGTGTGTACTCGCCTATTGTGGTTGCAGGGGTCGATTCCACTGTGAGAGTTGTCAGGTTCCAATTTCAGTTTGTCATGTTCTATTAGACAGTCCTGTCTACCAGCGAGCATACAGGATTTACCTCCGACGACGTCACTGTTCCAACACTTACTTTATCTTCCCTCCTCGCTGACGGCCCCACCTTTGACACAGACTCTCTGACTGTTTTTGACAGCAACAGATTTATTACACAAACTTTGATTATTACTTCCTTTAGCACTCCTCACCGCCCTTATTAACTCTACCTCTGTTATACTCTCCACCCTCGCTAGTCTGATCAAACATATTAAACCTTTAGCATGCCCTACCCTGCAGTGCTCTATGACCCTGGTGGGTTTAGCACTTAGTTATGATTATAATAATGTAGGGATCGATTCACAGCTCCTGGCCCCATGTGTGTCAATCAGCTACCAATTAATAAAGCCACTTGTCATTAGACACGTGGCCTGGTTTAGGCATGTATGCGTGTGTGTACTCACCTAATTGTGGTTGGAGGGGTCGATTCATAGCTCCTGGTCCCATGTGTGTATGTGTGTGTTTGTTTTTCCTTACACCTGCTGTACCTGTTCACCTAGCAGCAAGTAGATACCTGGGTGTTATTATTATTATTATAATCAAATAGAAGCGCTAAACCACAGGGGGTTATACAGCTACCTGGGTTAGTTGACTGTCGTGGGTGTCACCCTGAAGGCTGGTAGTATACCTTTGATAGTGCTGGGCTTTAAAAATAAGCTGAGGTAGGTTACCAGCTCTTAGCTTGTAAAACTGATTTGTGTTTTTCCCAGCTCCGCTCTGGTAGTGCAGGTGTTGTAAGAAGTGAAAACGAGGAACATATAAATTCCTCTCTTATACTCAAGTCTTGATAACAAAATTGAAGACATATTCTTCTTGTTCCATTCTGGTCATGTGGTTTAAGAATAAGGTAATTTTTTTTTGTTTTCTGCAATCACAGAAGTGAAAGGAAAAATATAAGTATGGACACTAATAAAGTCACAATACTGTGGCTGGAAAATATCACTAAAAACCTACAATTATGAGAATAAGGTTACAGTATAAGAACATAAGAATGAAGGAACACTGCAACAGGCCTACTGACCCATGCTTGGCTGATCCATTTCACACCCATTCATATACCCACCCAACCTATATTTAAAGTTATGCAGTTCTCACCTCAGTGACACTACCTGGAAGACTGCCCCATCTATTGCCAAACCTGCACTTTCTTCCATCATTAAATTTAAATTTGTCAAAAAACGGATTACAACTCTATTGTAGGATAAAGGAGGAACACTAGTTGCATTGGTTATAGGAGGGGCAGTAAGGGGGATAGGAAGTAAGCACTTTTGTTCTGGGGAAGGGAAGGGGTAATTCCTTAAATCAAGATCCCTTCACCATCATCAAGACACTTGCCCATCCTTGAAGAGACCGTGATGTGTACTGCTAATTGAATGATCATATACAGAAAAATGTGCTTATTAATAAAAAAACATGTACATAAAAGATCATTTATTGAGTCTCATACATACCATAATGGGATGTTCAGTGACCCTGAAGAACTAATGATGCCATTTTATGAGCTTTTGAGAGTAGCGCCTGACATAGTCTGAAGGATACAATAGAACAACCTACAAACTTCATGTTAACAGTGACAAGTAGATACAACCAGTATATAAACTCTCACCATTTATATTATCGTTCATTACTACCATATAACACTCAGAATAAACTCTGATAAAATCTATTTAGTCTGGCTCTATTCATGACTGACTCTATAAATACAAAATCTATCAATGACTTTGTTCAATTGCTGACAACTTTTAACATGGGTCAAAATTAAACTTTCCCTAAATATTCAGTACTGTGAAATTTTTCAATAAAAACTAACCTATATTTATAACTGGTCCATAATTTGCTGTTCTCTTCAACACAGTAATAAGACTTTCCAGCAGGCACTTTAATTCCCACTACTGTGATGTTAACATTTTAGTTTCCCATAAATTGATCAGTTATACTGTCATACCAATGTTGTACAACTCTCACAGGTTTGGAGCTTATTTTTTATAATAATATCCCATCATATCTGAAGAAAATACAAAGGCCACATATCAGAGTAAATAGTTGTAAGAGTTGTATTGTAAATAATTATATGTTTTCAGTGTACTATTCCTCATATGTAAAAGTTATACCGGTATTCAGTAGCTGTATTAATTATCTGATCAATAATTGTTTTATATCCTTTTTCATTTAATAATAATGTCCTGTAAATGCATTTACAACTCACGTAAGATATTTTTTTAAAAACACCATACATTTCCCTCCAGAAGTGGACAGATATCACAGTTCAAATAACCCTCCAAACTGCAGCATTCCCACGTCTCCTGTAGGACTTACGTAAGTCTAACTAGTTTTCCCGAATTTCTTCATTTTTCACTCATTCTCATCTAACTTGCTCACACAAGCCTGCTGGAAGCTCAAGCCAATAGCACTTAAAACCACCTCTGTACCCTCCAATCTTTCCTAAGATGACCTCTACCCCACCTTCCATCCATTACAGATTTATACTCAATCTCGGTTCTTATTCTTCTTCATTCTCTCTAGATATCCAAAACACTCTTATCTTCTCATTATCAGGAGTGGAGTGCAAAACCCATGGGGGTTATACAGCACCTGGAGAATGGGAGGTATTCAGGTTTGATCCAAGAAGAGGAGAGCAGGTCCAATTCCTTGGATCAAGAGCCTCTCACCAGCTCAACCTATCCTCAGCCCTCTTAATTACGTATACCTTTGATAACCTTAGTCTTATAATTTCTATAATCCAATTCTTAGCATAATATTCACACCACCCACACACTGTTCTCAAATTTAATATCTCCACTGCCTCTCTAGCCTCCTCATTGCCATATTTAAAGCCCATGCCTTGCACCCATATGAAAGTGCTGATACCACTATACAGTGGACCCCCGAGTTACGAACACCCCGGAAATCGTACAATTATGTAAGTATAATATTGTAAGTGCTTTTGTAAGTGTATTTTTGGGGGTCTGAAATGGACTAACCTACTTGACATTATTTCTTAAGGGAGTAAATTCGTTCGGTAATGGCACTTGAGCAGGCTTCTGGAATGAATTTTGTTCGTTACTCAGGGGTCCACTGTACTACTGTGGAACATTTCCTCTTTGCTCCACAGATAAACTTCTTTACAAAGAAGCCTCAACACACTGTCTATCTTTTCTTTTCCACTCATCTATTCCATAGTTTGCCTCATCTTTCATAGACCCAATTATTAATTTTTTTTTTTAACAAATTGGCCGTCTCCCACCGAGGTAGGGTGACCCAAAAAAGAAAAAAACATTTTCACCATCACTCACTCTTATCACTGTCTTGCCAAAGGTGCACTGATACCACAGTTCAGATACCCCTCCAAACTGAAAATAAATCCCACCCCTCCTTCATAATGCAGGCACTGTGCTTCAAGGACTCAAGTCCAGCTAACCAGTTTCTCTGAATCCCTTCATAGATATTACCATGCTCACACTCCATCAGCACATCATGTCATAAAAACCACTTACAGTGGACCCCCACCTAACGAGCAAAATTCATTCCAGAAGCCTGCTCAAGTTCCATTACCGAACGAATTTACTTCCTTAAGAAATAATGTCACGTAGGTTAGTCTATTTCAGACCCCCAAAAATACACTTCCACAAGCACTTACAATATTATACTTACATAATTGTACGATTTCGGGTGCTCGTTAGGCGGGGGTCCACTGTACCTCCATTCACTCCTATCTAACATTCTCACACACGCTTGCTGGATGTCTAAACCCCTCACATACAAAACTTCCTTTACCCCAACCTTTCCTAGGACGACCCCAACCCCACCTTCCCTCTACTACAGATTTATACACCCTCCATCCTATTTGTCTGCATCATCTCTAAGTGTCGAAAACCACCTCAACAATCCGTCTTCAGCCCTCTAATCTCCATTATTATTATTATAATCAAACAGAAGCGCTAAACCACAGGGGTTCTCTAATCTCCAAACTACGAATTCTCTGCATAATCACACTACACATTGCCCTCAGACACTGCATTTCCACTGTCTCCAGTATCCTTGCTGCAACATTCACAACCCATGCTTTACACCCATGTGAGTGTTGGTAACATATCCACTTACAAATGCTTATGTACATTCATTTTCTCCATATTCTGACATTTAATCTTTCACTGACTAGACTTTCTGTTACTCTCATAGCCTTGTTCTTTTCTATGTTCAATTTTAAATTTCCCTTTTTTTATATACACCATCACCACTTCATCCACCAACTTTTGCAACTTGTCTTCAGAACCTCTCCAAATAACTATCATCAGTAAAGAGTAACTACAACAACTCCCACTTTCTACCAGCTTCTTTATTTTGTAGTCCCACACCTGTCACCAACACCCTAGGTTAAGTAATGTGTCTACAAAGAGAATTTAGTTTTAAAACCGGTAGACTAGAATTATTCTAATAATCAAGGGGAGCACTAAACCCATAGGGGGGTCATATAGCACCTAGGGAATGAGAGGTAATCAGGTTAGATCTATGGAAGAGAAGGATATGTCTACTTCCTTGGATCAAGAGCCCCTCACCTACATCAAAGTACCATCCTCAAGGATAGTAAACTACAAACTAATTTGAATTCTTTTTGTGAAGGGAAGCTGTTATTTGCCGTATATAACTATTTAGTTCTTTTTTTTTAACGAACTGAGTGTATCCCACCAAGGCAGGGTGACCTAAAAAGAAAAAAGTTGCTCTTTAAATTTAGTAATGTATACAGAAGAAGGGGTTGCTAGCCCTTGCTCCCAGCATTTTAGTTGCCTCTTATGACACGCATGAATTCTGTTTTACTTTCCCATGGAAGTGGAACAGAATTGTGGGAGCTGTCACAGTTGCTCTTTGATGATGACACTATTTTTATGGGAGATTGTTAAGAGAAGTTGTAAAGGTTGACAGAGGAATTTGGGAGGGTATGTAAAAGCAAATCAAAAGTGAACATAGGAAAGAGAAAGGTTATGAGAGCAACAAAAATCTAGGCAATATGAGGGAGTATGGAGGAAATATACTAGTGTTTAGATATTTGGGAGTGGACTTGTTGGTGGATGGGTCTATGTAAGATGAGGTAAAACACAGAAGAGGATAAAACTAAGTGGTGCACTAAAGCATCCATGGAAACAAAGATTGTATCCGTGGTGGCAAAAAAGGGAACTGTTCCAGAGTATAATGGTATGTACCAACACTGTTGGTGGTTTGGGCACTTAGAGGATGGTATATAAATCTGGAGAGGAGAGGAGTGAATGGTAGGGCCCATCACAGGAAGGGTTGGAGAGAGGGAAAAGGGTGGGAGCATTTTAGATCAGAATGGAGGCAATTGGTTCATGTGACTTGATGTAGTGTTGAAGTATAGCAAGGTAACATAGGGATTCAGGAAAACCAGTTAACCAAACTTGAGTCATGGAAGTGGGAAATATGTCTGCACTCTAGATGAGGGGTTAGGATGTTGCAGTTTGGAGAGCCATCTTAATTGTGATGTTAGCATGCTTCTGGCAAGACAGCAAGTGAATGAATGATGGTGAATGCCTTTCCTTTTTTTTTTTAGGGGGGAGGGTTGTCACCCTCCCTCAATGGAAGATGGCCAGTGTATTAAAATCTAAATGTGAAAATTCACTGCAAATGTTGAATATACAATATCACTTCAATATAAGCCAATATGACATAGATTCTATGTCATAAGTTCTATGACATAGATGTCATAGAACTTCAGGAAGATTTAGACAAACTTAATTCGTGGTCAGAAAAGTGGCAGATGCAATTCAATGTAGATAAATGCAAGGTTCTGAAGCTTGGGAGTGTCCATAACCCAAGCACTTATAAGTTAAATAACGTAGAACTTAGCCATACAGATTGCGAGAAGGACTTGGGGGTGATGGTAAGCAGCAACCTTAAACCAAGACAGCAATGCCTAAGCGTACGTAATAAGGCAAATAGATTACTGGGATTTATATCAAGAAGTGTTAGCAACAGAAGTCCAGAGGTTATATTACAGCTTTATACATCATTAGTAAGGCCTCACCTAGATTACGCAGCTCAGTTTTGGTCTCCATATTACAGAATGGACATAAATTCGTTAGAAAACATTCAGCATAGAATGACTAAATTAATACATAGCATTAGAAATCTTCTTTACGAAGAAAGATTGAAGACCCTTAAATTACATTCACTTGTAAGACGTAGAATGAGGGGAGACATGATCGAGGTATACAAGTGGAA
Organism: Cherax destructor; assembly: GCA_009830355.1. NCBI lineage: Eukaryota > Metazoa > Arthropoda > Malacostraca > Decapoda > Parastacidae > Cherax > Cherax destructor. The sequence continues at coordinate 66,579 of WNWK01000913.1, read as the reverse complement.
AATGGGTATTAACAAAGGGGATATAAATAAGGTCTTGAGGATATCTCTCCAAGAGAGAACCCGCAATAATGGATTCAAGTTAGATAAGTTTAGATTTAGAAAGGATATAGGAAAGTATTGGTTTGGAAATAGGGTAGTTGATGAGTGGAACAGTCTGCCTAGTAGGGTTATTGAAGCTAGGACCTTGGGTAGTTTCAAATTTAGGTTGGATAAATTCATGAGTGAGAGGGGTTGGATTTGAGTGGGACTCGCGCATGAGTGGGTAGAATTGTCAAAGCTTATTTCTTGGGTAGCATTGAAAATTGGGTTGAGCAAATATTCTGTTAGTGGGACGGATTGTGAAGGACCTGCCTAGTATGGGCCAACAGGCCTGCTGCAGTGTTCCTCCTTTCTTATGTTCTTATAGTTTCTGTAGTAAGGAAGCAGCAGGTAGTGTGATACAAGAGATGGTAAAGGTAGATGGAACTAAGAGTGGAGAGACATTGGCAGCTGCCAATATAAGAGTGAGAGATAAAGAGGTGTGTGGATACATGGGGTGTATTTCTGCAATGGTCACAGTTGTAGTAGTCAAGGGAAAGGGCACACTGATAGTGAAGGCTGGTAATAAGTGTTAAGAGACAATAGGTTTGTAAAGAGCTTTTGTGACTATTGGAGTTTTAAGTCTTTGAAATTGTGGAGGAAGTGCTGAAGGCCTATTAGCTTGGGAAGGTTATGTGGTTGGAGAAACATGGAAAATGAAAGAGGACAGTGGAAAGAAAGGCAGATGGCAAAGAGGGAGGAACATCAGTGGTGAGAACTTGAACGTTGAAGACAGGCAGCTGTGGAATAGGTTTCAACAAGGTACTACTAATGCCATGTAGCTCTAAAGTTGAACTGTGGAAGCCTTCCTAGAGACAGATGAGTCACTGTTAGAGTGTATGAGAAGCCTTTTGAGGATGGGAAGGGGGAGGGGATCACTGTATTTTTCATTCTTGTAAGAAAACTGGACAGCAGCAGGAATTGCAGGGTTAATCACAGGATGGATTATTATGAGTAACTGCGTACCAGACTGATCATTCTGCTGACTATCTGCAATATATAACTGGATGGCCAAAGCACCAGCGTTACTGAGGAGTTGGAGTTTTTTCCTACTTGTCAGCACTGCCCTACTATTTAAATCAAGGATGGAAAGTCTCTGCAATTACAAGTCAATTTAGCTACATCACCTGGATAACACCTCCATCCTTGGGTAGGGCATACATAAGCTTCTACTTTGATGACAAGGAAGTTTTGGAGCTCAAGTTTGTCACGAATGTTCTGGCCACATTGTGTAAATTCCTGTTGTATTATAGTGAACGAGGGCAGTTTAACAGTTTAAATTGAGGGAGAAATGTCTGACTATTGTAACTGGGACATCATTGACAGAGTGAATATAAGAAAGGTTATAGGCATGTTCTACATTATGTACAGTGACAATCAGCATCCCATTGAGGGCATAGAAGGATGTATTTTGGCTAACATCTACGAGTGCCTTGCCAATATAATGGTCTATAAGGTAATCTGTAGTGTTTGTAAGTTGAAGGGAAAAGAATTTCATCCAAGATTGTCTTCAAAATGCCTTGTAGGAAAAATGGTCTCCAGACAGCATGTTTAAGTTGTAAGCATACATCAGTAACGGTAACTCTGTTGTCCAGTATATGTTGAGGTCTTTTGGATGATGGTTTTAAGAAAATATGTCCTGTGACCTCTAAATAGTCTGAAAATGAATGCTGCATCACAAAGTAGAGCAAAGGTCAGATGTATCAAGTGGGTCAGGGAGACTGCCAGTACCAGGATCACAAGGTCAGAAGTATCAAGTAGGTCAGGGAGACTGCTAGTACCAGGATCAAAAGGGTTGCCCAAACGAGATACTTGGTGCTGAGGAAAGTCTATGGATGTGCCGGAGGTATCAGGGGGCTGGGAGACAAAGAAGAATGAATACAGGTGGGCCCCGCTTTACAGTGCTTTGCCTTACAGCATTTCACTAATACAGCGGTTTTCAATTATACCCATTCTTCATTTATTCAGACTTCCTACAATAAATATATTCACAACTCACTATAAACTAAGGATGAAAATATTTTAAGGTAAGTGATGTGTGTACTGTATATGCATTAATTAGGCCTATCTCTATTTCTCACTTAATATATGATAATGTAAACATGCTATCAGGCTTTTATATGCATTTGAAAGTGAAAAAAGACTATGTCTCACTTTACAGCAATTTTTGCTTTGCAGCAGTAGCCCAGAACCTAACCTGCTGTATAAGCATGGCCTGCCTGTATTACTATTCATGCTGCATTGCTGTTTTTGTGGGGAAAAATGAAAGGTATGGAAACAACAACAAGGAAAAACAAAAAGGAACCATATACCCACACAGAACTCACAATTACCCTTAATGCTGAGGCTTCCTGGACACACTCTCCCAACCTAGCACCTCCAGAATTGACTGAGCTAAGCTCAGCCAATAATAGAAGTGGACAACTAGAAATGCCAGGAGTCATACACCTTTAGCAGCTACTGCTGGATCCAAACACAGCCTCTAGTAACACTTTATTCATCCCGGGACATGCAAGATGAGCTGCCAGGGGTCACTCTAAGATCACCCTACATGCACCCAGATAATCCAATTCCAAGTTCACACACAGCAATAGCACTGAAGTCCATGTTAGAGTGGGGCTATTAACAATAATTTTCTCTCAGCTCAAGAGTTGCATCTCACAAGTGGGTAATGTGCCCAGTAATCCCCAATGGAGAGGGAGGGGGTAATATTTAGATTAGATCCAAGGAAGGGGATAAGGGGTCTAATCCCTCAGATCAAAAACCCCTTTAACATCCCAAGAACTCCCTTTAAATGGTCCAGAATGGAACAAACATCATCTGATTTCCTACCGAAATTTTGTGTCAGTTGTTAGAGCCATGGTATTACAACCTTTACTGAGACATTAAAAGAAAGGCCCAATCACAATAATTATCCTGAGGCTTGGCCACGGACTTGGTCGCAGGGGTGTTGACCCCCGAAACCCCCTCCAGGTATACTGCTTGTTTGCACTGAGAAACAGAATGTGTGGAAAGGAGCAAGATTTATTATGACAAAAATCATGAGAGAAATTAAATGGAAGAAAGTTAGGAAATACTAGATACATAATGGTTTTATTACATTCATATTACATTTTCCATATTCTGAATATGGAGAATAGTTTACCCTCATGGTTCTTACAATACACATTTAAAAAAGTGCAGATTTGGAGAACACTTCTCTGTTTAAAATAATTCATTACACCCAAAATCAAATTAGAATTTGAACTTATCAACATTCACAAATGTACATAAAATTAAATCATAAAAGATGCAGAAAAGTGCTTAATTTAATTAAAAACAACTAAATTATCTTTATGTGAGTGAGAGAAAGTGTGTCAGTTACCAGTTGACAAAGGCACTTGTCATTAGACACTTGGCCTGGTTTGGGCATGTGCGCGTGCATTTGTGAGCATGTGCGTGTGCACATGGGAGTGTGTGCGCGTGCAAGTGTGAGTGTGCACACAAGTTTGAGTATGTGAGTGTGTAAATCTGTAGTGGAGGGGAGGAGGGGTAGGGGTTGTCCTAGAAAAGGATGGAGGGAGGGGGTAAAAGAGGTTTTGTGTGCAAGGGGCTTGGACACACAGCAGGCATGTGTGAATGTTACATGGGAGTGGATACGAGTGGTTTTTGGGACCTGATGAGCTGTTGGAGTGTGAGCAGGGTAATACAGTGGACCGACTACATGGTCCCCAAACTCACCCTTATGTAAGTTTATTTTTAAATGCTTTTGTAAGTGTAATTTGGGGTCTAAAGGACTAGTCTATTTTACATCATTCCTTATGGGGATAAATTCGTTTGGTAATGGCACTTGAACAGCATTCTGGAATGAAAAAATATCGTAAGTCGGGGTACCACTGTATTTTGTGAAGGGTTTCAGGAAAACTGATTTGCCGAACTTGAGTCCTCGAGGTGGGAAGTACAATACCTGCACTTTAAAGGAGGGGTTTGGGATATTTGCTGTTTGGAGTGGCATCTGAACTGTCATATCTGAGTGCCTCTGCAAAGATAGTGATTATGTGTGAATGATGGTGAAAGTGTTTCTTTCTTGGGTCACCCTGCCTCAGTGGGAGATGGCTGACGTGTTGAAAAAAAAAAATATATGTATATTATATAAACCTTAGCAACTTCTCTTCAGAATCTCCCAAAAGCAGTGTCATTGGCAAAAATCAACTGTGACAACTTCCATTTTGTATTAGATTCTGAATAATTTAATGCAACAGCTTTCCCCAACACCATGACATTCACTTCTTTTACAACCCCTTCCATAAAATATGTTAACCATGGTGATATCATGTATCCCTGTCTAAGACTTATGGTAAGGGAATCTCTGCTGGTGAAAGTTATATACTGTATGCTGGAGTCATAGGATAATAGGTGTAAAAGTACTGGGTATGATAATCAGCTGAGTATATCAATGTGTAAGGGTATTTAAGAACCTGCTGGGCTATTCTTGTCAAGTAGAAAAATTATGAAGGAAAAACTCTCAAATTTTTTTTATAGTGATATGATTAAGCATAAATAAAAACTGCATTAATCAGTATTAACATTCCCCAAGAGACTATAAATTTACAGTCTAAAAGGTCAAATTATAATTTATTTTCTAGGATGAAAAGAAAAACAATTACTTAAAAATAAATGAGCATGAACAGTGCTAAAACATCTCCCTTGTCCACATCATAAAATTATTAAATTGCATTATGTCTGCATTGAAAAATATTTCTCCTTACATTCCTCCATTCAGGCATGAAACCATAAAAAAGTCACACTCCTTTGAAAACACACTTCAGACAGCGCATACAAACACAAATATTCCTATGCACTCAGGTGTATGTGACTGATGGTAAATACAATGACTGACACATTTAAGAAGATGGCTAGACCGAGCATAGTCATAGATGGGATTTGCTATTATCAGGAATGATAAAAAATATGTTGCCATTAATGCTGTTATCACAAATTAGCTAATAATATATATGTATATACATATTTATAAATAAATTTAAAATTCCCATAATGATACTAAATATAGCCAAGTTCCAAAACATGACATTTGATGACTTTGCACATTACAGTCAAGTTCTAGACAGCAATCAGCTCATAAATGAAACACTTTGTTTACTAATATCAAATTCCACTATTTCCTAAACATTCTATAAAAAAAACCTGAATAATGTTTTACCAATTTTAGGTGCGAGTCAAGGAGACAGTATTATATTTGAAAAAAACAAACAAAATCAAAGCGAAAGTTGTCAATAATAATAATGCTGCAGTATTAACACTTGAGGATTCGCAAAAAATTATTCCTCTGATATAAACTTGTATGCAACTTGGGCAGAAGCTGACAAATGCTGAATCAAACACTCAACACAACCAGAGCAAGCCTTTTACTCAATGTAAATAAAAGACTTAGTCTGTCCATACCTTTGATTCACCCACTTTAAAACCTGCTTCCACTATGCTGTAATAACATGTGTGAAGGAATGCAAGCTGTTTACTCTTTACAAACAATTACTCCAGTTTCCAGAGTACTGGGTTATAATTAATCTTAGCACCTGGAAGATCAAAATAAGATATTATGCCCTCTCTTCCAGGAGTCGAGGGCCAATGAGAAGGCCAAGATCATTTAGTATATGCATACACATATTACATAAATTCTAATTTTTCTTGAAAACTAATTGGTAACAAGCTACCTATGCCTTACAGCGTGTATGCAAGATCACTGACCAAAACCTCACATTGGTGGACAAATAAAATTTTGTGCCAAAATATGTAGCCAGCAAACTTGACCTACTACACTCTAATGCATCTTAAAAAAAAAATAGGGTAAGTTGTCATTATTCAGAACCTATTGCCAATAATATACAAATATTAGATTTTATATAAAAGACTTATGAAATTTACCAATTGTTATACAAGAAGGTGCATTAAATATGTAGCACAAAAACAACAGTGTAATTAAATTGACCATAGCAAGTACCATTACAAGCTTTTTTAATAACTTCATTTATCAAACATTTGAATAAAAATATAAATACAGCTTTTATAATATCACTGACAAACTAAGTAATAAATACAGTATAGTACAAGTTTTTTTAATTTCCATACTAGTCACAAAAGTGACATGGAAACAAAAAAATGGCTGTCATACTGGCTACCATCAACATATAATACAAAGCAATATTTAGTATATTTCAATCACTTCATGAAATTTTACTAGTAATTTCGACAGCTTTCAGTAGCATTAAAAAAATTTAACTTCACTCCTAATAGACTGAATATTAACCATCTGCAAAAAAGAAAAGTTATAGTAATGGAGTCTGGCTGTATTTCCTTACATCACACTTACAGATTTCACCACAAAATATGCCCCCATGAAAACCTGCAGGCAATGAGATCAATGGTACTGACAAGTACACAACTTAAGATTATCTCTGCATTTGTGAAGAATGCCATATTAACTGGCAAATGTACATATTACACAAAATATAAAAAACTCAGGGACACCATAGCTGTTGATCCTGAAGACAGCTGCACCCCGGTACTTCTCATAAATAATTACAAAATTATCACTGATAAAAGTAATTAGTGCATTTAATGCATTTACCTCCCATATTACAGTATTTTCATATAAAGTTTGTATTACACACTTTCATAAATATTATAATTAAGGCCATGGCTATCATTCTAAAGTTCATATATCCTATCAATGCACTATGAAACAATCTTGAGCTTTGCTGACCAGTAAAATGTTTTCCATTGCTGACAGCAACACACCTTTGTAAGTCATGAACATGTTCAGCCACAATGCACAAATCTTTCACAAGTTCAGTCAAATTAATGGCTGTGGTACTGACCAACACAAGGCATCAGATGACTAAAATATGTGGAGCACTGTCAAATGTCATTATGCAGAACCTAACTAAATTGGATGTCTAAGCTTCACTTTTTTGCTGGATATCGAAAGGTGCCATCCCTGCCAGCAGATCCTCGACGTATCACTCCTCCAGATACTGGAGGACTGACGCTAAAAAGTTGACAAAAAAATAAATAAACTTGTAGGTCATTAATATTAAATACATAAATTAGCAGATTTATACAGCTTTCTGCTTAAGTATGAATAATAAAATTTAAAATCATTAATGCAAGGTAAATACAATTACGTATACTTCTTATAGCTACTGTATTTTAAATGTGCGGGATAAGTATATCTTGCTACTTCAACTCACACTCAGGTGACACTACACATGCATGTACATGCATATATATTTACATACCCATCTGGGTTTTCTTCTATTTTCTTAAGGGTTTGTCTTCTTTATTTCATCTCATCTCCATGAGGAGTAGAAAGAATTCTTCCTTGTAAGCCATGCATGTTTAGGCGACTAAAATGTTGGGAGCAAGGGCCATGTACATGCATATATATTTACATACCCATCTGGGTTTTCTTCTATTTTCTTAATGGTTCTTGTTCTTCTTTATTTCATCTCGTCTCCATGAGGAAGTGGGAAAGAATTCTTCCTCTGTAAGCCATGCATGTTGTAAGAGGCGACTAAAATGTTGGGAGCAAGGGGCTAGTAGCCCCTTCTCCTGTATAAATTACTAAATTTAAAAAGAAAAGCTTTCGTTTTTCTTTTTAGGTCACCCTGCCTCAGTGGGATACTGCTGGTTCGTTGAGAAAAAAAAAATTACTGTATTTAAAAACAAGTGCCAAACCCATAAAAGTCATATAACACAGAGAATGTTCAAGCTGTAAGAATAGAGGTTAGTGAATATTTAAAATTATTAATATCATAGTGCAAAATGCTTCTTTCTGTTCAAAAGTCGAGTCACCTTTGGATACTTCCATGTCCTCCATTTTAAATGCCTATTTATGGTATCAATTCCTTACATCTAAGGTGTCCTCTTCAGTATATGCACTCTGAAACTTCATATTTAGTACAGTATCACACACATTTCCAATTTGGTGCTTTTACTGTCCACTGTGCATTTTTTAGTTAGTTCCTTTATTACCACAGCAGCCTTTTTTTCACCAAAGTAGGGTGAAACAACAAAGGAAACACATTCACAATTACTCTCAGTGGATTGGACAGTGATTTGGAAGCCAAGTCAGTGGATGAGATGGAGTACCAAGCTGGTAAATGCAAGGAAGCTGAGGAGGCCTTCATGCAGAGAAGATGCAGAAACAATGAAGACATCTTTGGTTCAACCAGAGATGTGGAATGGCAAAAAAAGAATTGTAAAAAATACAGAAAAAAATGAACAGATGAGAATGGAGAAGTAAGGATTGGCCGGAAATAAGTATGCTAGGGGTGAGGAGAGAGACTGAGACACAATTTGAGAATGACATAGCAGCAAAGGCCAAGTCTGAACCAAAAGTATTTCACAGCCACATCAGTAAAAAGACAACATAAAGGACCAGGTTATTCAACTGAGGAAGGAAGGAGAGTTCATAAACAACGACAAGGAAGTATGTGAAGTGTTAATATAAAATGATTTGAAGAGGTCTTCTCAGTGGAAACTAGGGCAATACCAGAAAGAATAGGAACAAGGGGGCACTGGGAAGTACTAGATGGGATCCAAACAACATGGAAAAAGGTAAAGAAACTTCTGATGAACCTGGATACATCAAAGGCAATAGGGACTGACACATCACCATGGAGTCTGTGAGAGGGTGCAGAAGCATGGTCTAAACCACTAGCTATGATCTACACTAAGTCAATGGATACAGGATAATCACCAGACATCTGGAAGACAGAAAATGTAGTCAATACATTTAAGATAGGAAACAAACAGTATGCGTTAAATTACATAAGTTTCTCTGACATTCATACCTTGAGAGAGGTATGAATGTGCATTTGTGGACACAATGGTGCCTATGCTAACCTTCCTATGGTGTAGAAATATACCTAGTTGGATGAATCTTATTGAAGCTAGCTGGCCCAGTGGCTAACGCGATGGTCTGGAGTTTTGAGACTCTCTGATCGCGGGTTCTAACCCCACCCGTGGTATGGTTTGTTTGCAATTGTGTCATTACGATTTCGTGAGTCATACCTTGAGAAGTAATGGAGAAACTTATCAGGGAGAGAGTAGAACACTTGGAGAGAAATTGTTTAATAAACAATAACCAGCATGAGTTTAGGAATGGTAAATCTTGTCTTACTAACCTGCTGGAGTTCTAAGACAAAGTAATAGATGTTCGACAAGACAGAAAGGGTTGGGCGAATTGCGTTTTTTTTTTTTACAGTTCAAGGGTGTTTGATATAGTGCCCCACAAGAGGCTGTGCCAAAAACTTGATATTTAGGCAGGAATAACAGGGAACATACTCCAGTGGATCAATGGGTATCTTAGGTAAAGGAAGCAAAGAGTGATTGTCAGGCAAGAGATGTAAGAAAAGAGTAACTATCGGGGTTCTGAAAGTACCAGTATTAGGACCAGTACTATTTCTGGTTTATGTGACTGACATTCAAGATGGGATTGATTCAGATATATCCCTGTTTGCTGATGATGTAAAACTAATGAGAAGGATAAAAACAGAAGAGGACATGGAAAGGCTCCAAAGGGATCTGAATAAATTGTAGTGATCAGATAAATGGTTACTTGAATTCAACTCCAGTATATTTTCCTCAGCTCTTTCCTTACACTCATATTCAATATCTGGTTTGTTTGTATCTCTGAAAAGCTCCTGAATTGACACATTTCATAAAGTGGTTTCAAATCCTTTATTTTTCATGGCTCTCCAACACCTTCCCTTCTTTATTATTAGCTATTATTCCTTTTTCCCTGTGACAGATGAGTGGGCCAGCAAGGTGGTAACAGGAACAGCCTGTTTAACCAGGCAATTTTTTTCTGATACAGTTATACAGTAAACCATTGATATAATGGACTAATGGGGGATTGTCCAGTGTCTGCTAAATCAGAATATTAAAAAATAGAAAAAAATGCCCTAAAGTACTCTAATAGTACTGTACCCTCAATTTACAATTATAGCGCAATAATATTGAAAAAAAAAAAAAATGAGTTAAAAGTACAATTTATGCAGTGGATTTTGCCCATAATTTTAAGTCTATTATATCAAAGTTTACTGTATTTCCTTAGATTAGAGTGGATAAAAAACTACTTTTAAGTCACTTATAGTAACTTGATTTTTCATTCCAAATAGTTTTAGTTTTTATTGAGAACTTCTTTCTCATTCTTAAAGAATGCTAAGTCTACTACTGTATTGACCAGGTGTTGCCCTCTCCCAGGCAGGCTAATTCTAAATTTTGAAACTATTCCCTAACACTGACTGAGGTTTACCTGTTTAAGGCCTGCAATAATAATAGTCGAGATTATGTTTGGTGTTCCAACACTATACTGAGAAGTCTGATCTTTTAACAAATGCAACTAGTACAGAGCAAGTCAAAAAAGCAAACATTTCATAGGGTTATCCTACCTTGGTGGGAAAAGGGTAATGGCATTTATGGATTTGGAAAAGGCATATGACAGTGTGGATAGGGGGGCAATGTGGCAGATGTTGCAGGTGTATGGAATAGGAGGTAGGTTACTGAAAGCAGTGAAGAGTTTATACGAGGATAGTGAGGCTCAGGTTAGAGTATGTAGGAGAGAGGGAGATTATTTCCCATTAAAAGTAGGCCTTAGACAAGGATGTGTGATGTCACCATGGCTGTTCAATATATTTTAGATGGGGTTGTAAGAGAAGTAAATGCACGGGTGTTGGCAAGAGGTGTGGGGTTAAAAGATAAAGAATCTAACACAAAGTGGGAGTTGTCACAGCTGGTTTTTGCTGATGACACTGTGCTTTTGGGAGATTCTGAAGAGAAGTTGCAGAGGTTGGTGGATGAGTTTGGTAGGGTATGTAAAAGAAGGAAATTGAAAGTGAATATAGGAAACAGTAAGGTGATGAGGATAACAAAAATATTAGGTTACGAAAGATTGGATATCAGATTGGAGGGAGAGAGTATGGAGGAGGTGAATGTATTCAGATATTTAGGAGTGGACATCAGCAGATGGGTCTATGAAGGATGAGGTGAATCATAGAATTGATGAGGGTAAAAGGGTAAGTGGTGCACTTAGGAGTCTGTGGAGACAAAGAACTTTGTCCGTGGAAGCAAAGAGGGAAATGTATGAGAGTATAGTTATACCAACACTCTTATATGGGTGTGAAGCATGGGTGGTGAATGTTTCAACAAGAAGAAGGCTGGAGGCAATGGAGATGTCATGTCTGAGATCAATATGTGGTGTGAATATAATGCAGCGAATTCGTAGTGTGGAAATTAGGAGGATGTGAGGGATTACCAAAACTATTATCCAGAGGGCTGAGGAGGGGTTGTTGAGGTGGTTTGGACTTGTAGAGAGGATGGAACAAAGTAGAATGACTTTGATAGTGTATAAATCTGTAGTGGAGAGAAGGCGGGGTAGGTGTCGGCCTAGGAAAGGTTGGAGGGAGGGGGTAAAGGTGGTTTTGTGTGCGAGGGGTTTGGACTTCCAGCAAGCATGCATGAGCGTATTTGATAGAAGTGAATGGAGACAAATGGTTTTAATACTTGACGTGCTGTTGGAGTGGAAGCAAAGTAACATTTATGAAGGGATTCAGGGAAATCGGCAGGCCAGACTTGAGTCCTGGAGATGGGAAAGTACAGTGCCTGCACTCTGAAGGATGTTAAATGTTGCAGTTTTACAACTGTAGGGAAGCATGCCTCTGGCAAGACAGTGATGGAGTGAATGATGATGAAAGTTTTTCTTTTTCAGGCCACCCTGCCTTGGTGGGAAACGGCCGATGTGTTAATAAAATAATAAAATATTTCATGAAGAGAAAAAAGATGGGTTTACTGATATATAAATCAAAACTTTCAGTATAATTTTTATGAAAAATAAGATTACATTTTTTTTTTTTTCCTCACCTGTTAGCCCAAGTTTCTACACATCTATCTGTAGGTCTTGAGAGCTCAGGTGTCTGTGCATTGGAAGTCCCAGAACGATGTACCCTCATGCTCACACGTTGTTCACTCTCACTCCCTGATCGTAGTCGACCCACTCCTGTAGAATAAGTACCCTATCATAAGTATCATAATTACTGTACAGTATTTGTTAAAAAATTATGCTCAAAATAAAATTAAATAAACTATTAGTTATTAAATTGCATGGCAAAAAATTTCAAAATTACTAATGCCAGCAGATCCTTTGCTAAAATAATGAATGTCTGAACATTTGTGTTCAGTCATCCATATCGGTGTAATTTTGTTCTTTTTTTCACTGATTCAATTTTTTTACATTAAACTTATACTACAGCACCACTTGTTGGTTCCATACATTTTTCAATATCAACATTGTCCATCAAGTTATAACTTATTATTACTTTCCATATACAGTATCTTTTTTTTTCTAACTTGTAGCTTATAGTCTTCTCTTATTACTTTTCCTCTATCAGCCCATACATAAGTGACTAAGACAGCCAGTGACCCTTCCACGTGTACCTACTGTAACTCTCTGCACAAACATTATTTCATTTGTGAGATCACAGTTGCATATCAGGTCCACTTACAATATTTCATTCAGAATGCTGTTCATGCCATTACAACAATTTATCCCATAAGGAATGATGTAAAATAGACTAGTCCTTTTAGACCCAAAATTACACTTACAAAGCATTTAAAATAACTTACATAAAAGGGTGAGTTTGGCCCATAAGTGAACTTATACCTGTAATGATGAATACTCAACTCTTCCTACAAATGCCAATAGATTGCACACAAACTTTACATATTTCTAACATGACATCATGGTATTTTATGGCAAAATTCCTGTTATAAAAATCAGTATATTTTGAGCCAAGTTATTTGTATTAGTAATGCTATGAGGAGAACATATTTTATATAAGCAATGCTTCTTATTAGTGTATTATCAAGAGATGGAAGTGAAACTCTACCTACAATGCATGAAGAGCACATATTTCAATAGAATGGTGGCTTATAAAACTGTACATGAAATTTTGCAGAAAATACCAAACTCTGAACTCAGCAGTGTTTATTACTCAATTATGTAAAATAGATATATATTTAGTACACATTTTATCATCTTTTTATGTAGTGGACCCTCGATTAACGAAAAAACTTCATCCCAGAAGCCTGCTCAAGTGCCATTACCGAACGAATTTACGTCCTTAAGAAATAATGTCACGTAGGTTAGTCTATTTCAGACCCCCAAAAATACACTTCCACATGCACTTAAAATATTATACTTACATAATTGTACGATTTCCGGCGTATTCGTTAACCGAGGGTCCACTGTACTATACTATTATTCTACAAAATCTATAAGCACTGGGTAGAAAATTCAACATGCAGGAAAGAGAGGGGATGGGGGAAGCAATCACATAGGTTCACAAAGTTTCTGAAGCCCTAGGTTTGCGCCAGTGTTTCTTTACCTTGAGACTGGCGATGGATCTCAGTTTTACACCTCCTGAATGAGATTAAGCAAATTATCTTCCCTACTACCTGGAGGGTATTCCAGGAATCAATGCCCCCACGGCCCGGTCCACGACCAGCTTTGTGAAAATTCTTACAACCTAAGGATAATGTTATCCACTACAGATACCAATCAATAGGGACATCCATGCGATGCATAATACACCTTCTTAAACTGTGAAAAGGAAGTTTCTGAGGAAAATTCGGTAAAGTACTAAATCAAAACACATACTTGTCAGAGTACCTCTATCACACTAATAATGGTCACTTATTACTTTTCACTCAGTCTAGCCCATTCTGCCTTCTGCTCTCCCTCACCTACATCTTAGTGTAATCCTTGAAGAGCATGACATTATAAACTATGAGCAGTTGCTTACCTTAATTTGTAGCATGATGCCCCAAGGAGGCAAATTTTGGGACAAGCAGTATGGTGTTATTGTAGTGATGTGTGATGGTTGATTTATTCATTAGTTTGATGTCTTCCATGATGAGCTCTATTCATTAGTTTGATGTCTTCCATGATGAGCTCTAAAGGTACATGAATTGTCATTGACAAGGACCCTGACACACCTCATATCATGAGTCTCTACTTTGGGAGGACTCTTGACTTTGATTACTGTATGCTAAATTGCTGTCTGCATTACTCAAGCATTCCTTGTTTCAAACCACCAGTTATATATTCAGGTAACTATCTAGTAAAGTAGTAATACTTTAATTTGTTGAGGAAGAGATCTTCCTTCCTGGCTGGTTGTTCATTTGTTAACAGTTAACTAGTATTGTTGCCACCTGGGAACTCTGGTTAAATAGTCTTGTCCACTAACTCGGTCCTGGATGCAAAAGATCCTTGTGAAATCCTAGGAGACTCAGTCTTGTTTACCTTCTTACTACAAACCACATTAGTAAACTTTGAAAGTGATCATTTGTATAAGAGGCACAATAGGATCATGTTATATCAGAATCTGAATGGTCATTAACACTGGTTTTCACGTAATATTCATCACAGCTGAAATTTTCCATTTTCATCTATGCACACTGAGCATGTTTTTTTCCTTGAACAACCTATGACCCATGCAATAAACATGACTTCCATCATCCTCAACTCTGGAGGAACATGTAACTCTCTTACAAATATGAATATCATCATCATCCATAAGAGGTTACTACTGAAATACAGTATAGCACTTTCCTTGACTAATGACTGCAGAATAGCACTCACAGCCCAGATGAAGATGGCACAAACAATAATGGTGTGCAGGTGTGGGAGAGCAGAAGGGGGCAGACTAAGTGAAAAGTGGTGGGAGATTCCAATGCCAGTGTTACAGAGGTACTGTATTCTGACAGGTTGCTATTCACATTTAGTGGTTCATTGAACTTGAGCACAAAATGAATGAATATGAAAGAATCTGACAAAGTATATGGTAATAAAACTCATCTGATTCTAAGAAATTGGGAAGCTGAAGAAGAATGAGGAAAAAATATAAAAATACTTGCTGTCTAGGATTCATGACAAACCTACAAGAGAAGTTTTATATAAATACAATACGTTTAAGTTCAATAGACACTAAAGGTATTGAAAACACATGAAGGATAATTCCACAATAACCCACACTCAGCAGAGCAAACTTATGACAATATTATGGTCTGTCCTAGACAACTGTTAAATCAAAACTGACCAAAACACAGGACAGAAGAGGGTGGTAGTAGTAGTGGTGGTGGTAGTAGTAGTGGTGGTGGTGGTGGTGGTGGTGGTGGTGGTGGTAGTAGTAGTATAGTACAGTAGTACCCCGAGTTTCGTACGGCTCCCAACTCGAACAATTATGTAAGTGTATTATTCTAAGTGCTTTTGTAAGTGTATTTTTGGGGGTCTGAAACGGACTAATCTAATTTACATTATTCCTTATGGGAACAAATTCGTTCGGTAACGGCACTCGAACAGCCTTCTGGAACGAATAAAGTATGAAACTCAGGGTACCACTGTAGTAGTATTATAGTAGTACTAGTATAGTAATAGTGTAGTAGTACAGGTCCACCATCACAAATCCGGCATCGTTGGGACCTGTAGTGTGCCGGATTATTGAGTTTGCCGGATTACAAAGTTGTTAGGTTAGAATACACTTAATAAAGTTAACCAACTTGGCTTACACAAGAAAGTTCATTGAACATCGGCAAAAATCGAACATTTTCGCTAATTTGAGCTCAATTTCAAGGTACTTTTCATCGTGAAACCAATCAAAATCATATCTATTTCTGTAATATATCTTCCATTCTATCAAATGAAACCAAAAAAACGAGAATACAACCATAAAAACCATACGAAAATACACCGCTAAGGGGCGGCTAATGGCTGAGAAGTGAACTCCGTTATTTATGGTCTGATTTATTTAATTTTTGGTGTATGTTAAGAAGCCTCTTCCCATCATACATTGCCCAAGTTTCAATAAGATAGCCCTACAAACAACTGAGAAATAAAATATTTACCAAAAATCATGTATTGCAAGCCCAAGCCAGGTGTACTAGAAAAAAGTCACTGACTTTTTTGGGTTATCCTAGGTTCTCAACACATGCTGCTATGTATGATAATCTATATAGAGAAAATAACTTTTTTGTTTCAGTTTTATGGTGCATTACGAGTGTGTATCACAGTTAGCCCTGTGCTACAGTCCGTTTTCTCTAAGCCCCCAAGACAGGGATAGGAAGATGGTACTTGTATCCCACATCCTCTTCATATCTCCGTCGAACTGCTCGGTATTATGCCAAATATTATTCATTCTGGAGTATTTAACATGTTTTTATGTTATTTGTATTGTTTATTATGTCATATTAGATCAACTGTGATAGGTAAATAAACCGTAGTGTTGATATTAGCGTAATAATAAAGCATATTCCCTGCATCACGAGACTGAGCTCATGGCAACCGACAGTGGCTTCAAAGAAGCCTTATCTTTTATGGACAATGTACTGTGTATGTGCTTTACACAACGATAAGCATTTCTTTTATTCGTTGGAACCATGGCTAGGGCTAAAAGTAAGCAGGTTATAACAATAAATGGAGAAAAAGAAATTGGAATGACTTTACAGCAAGTAGCGCTACCAAACAGTAGCAGCAGGTTGGTGTGGCGACCCTGGAAATTCGAAATTATGCTAGCCAAAATTAGTGGCAAATAACTGATGGAACCGGATGACTGATTTGTGATGGCGGACCTGTAGTAGAATTAGTGGAAGTAGAATTAGAAGTATAAATGGTAGCAGCAGTGGTAGCATTAATACATGAGGTGGTGGAGGTGATAGTGATTAGTATAGTAGTAGTTTAAAAGTAGAGTAGAAGTATTGTAGTACAATGGGCCCCACTTTGCTTTATGGTGTTTTGCTAATGCATCATTTTTCAATTGTAGCCATTCTTCATTTATTCAGACCACATACAATAAATATATTCACCACTCACTATATGTTCAGGACGAAAATATTTTAAGGTAAGTAATGTGTGTACTGTATGTGCATTTTTCTTAGGCCTAGCTCTATTGATCACTTAATATATATGATAGTGTAAACATGTTATCAGGGTTTAATATGCATTTGAAAGTGGAAAAAAAAAGGGGGCCCCTGTTTCACTTTACAGCGATTTTAGTTAACCCTTTCAGGGTCCAAGGGGGGTCTCCGAAACTCGTTCTCAGGGTCCAAGAATTTAAAAAAAAAAAATTATTTTTTTTCTTATGAAATGATAGAGAATCTTTTTCCGATCATAACGCCATAAAAATTATGAAATTTGATCGAAAACTAACGGAATTATGCTTTCGCGAAGTTAGCGGTAGCCATGACACTTACGCATCGGCGATTTCGCCCACTTTGAGCCCTATTTTCGGCAAATTCCAATGTTTCAGTCAACTAAAATTATAGCTATTTCGCTAGAACTCCATTTCTTCTATCGATTGAGTACAAGAAACCGCCTATTTACCAATTACAACTACCCAAAATAGTGGTCAGAAAATGGCAATTTGGCCAATTTCACACAAATTTCAAACGATGTCAATTTCAAAATAGGGTTCAGAATAAACAAGGCAGACATTCCTGGCACTAAAATAACGTCTTCTCTGTTCATTAGTCACGTTTCCAGGCCCCTCTTACATTACTTTTGCTTTTCATTTTGAATTTTTATTCTCACAAAAAAATAGATGATTTACTGTTATGTATACAACTGCATCATTGTAAAAATGGTATAAATAATATTAGAGCACTTGTGCATGAATATTAGACTCGCCAGTTGATGTGTATTGGATGCATGGTGTGATTTGTTTACTCTTGAACATCGTCAAAAATCGAACATTTTCGCTATTTTGAGCTGAATTTCAAGGTACTTGTCCTTGTCAAATCAATCAAAATCATCTCTATGTCTGTAATATATCTTCCAATCTATCAAATGAGACCAAAAAAACGAGAATACATCAATAAATACCATACGAAAATAGACTGCAAAGTCGCTGTTTTAAACCAAAAACACGGTCAGTTTTTTTCCTCATTATGCACTGTGTGGTGCAGGAATTTTTTTATACTGCGCACACTGACCGCACAGACCCATTCTATCACAACTAGGCCTAACAGCCTGTTTCTGCTTGATTTGAGGGCGCTAGAATTTAGGCGTACTAGTACGTCAATAACCCCAGGGCGTAAGCCGTACTAGTACGTCAATAACCCTGAAAGGGTTAAATTTACAGCAGTAGCCCGGAACCTAACTTGCTGTATAAGCAGGACCCTCCTGTACTGTATAATAGTAGCAGTCTAGTAGTATAGAAATAGTAGTGTAGAAGTGTTGCAGCATCAGTAGTAATAGTAGTGGTGGTGGTGTTACTCACGATAAGGAGTCAGGTCCAGAAAACTGACTCTAGCAAGGACTGTGAAATGTGAGGCCTTCAAAGATATGCATGAAGATGATGTACATGAACTATTAAAGGAGGATAACAATGAAACAACTGCAGAGGAATTACTGGAGGAGCTAAATTCCCAGGAAAGAGAGGGGCAGATGAAAAGAATAGGATGAGGAAGAACCACCTGGACATTAAACAGTTTATACGGCAATAACTATGTAAGCGCTTCCATGTTATCGATAAGTTTGCAGACTTTTTCTCTGGAAAGAACACTGATACATCTAGAAGTACTACTTTGAAGCAGGGTCTGGAGCAGCTGATGCCTCACCAGCTGTATATAGAGTATTACAGGATAAAACAGACCAAAGAAGCATTATAGAATACAGTGGACCCTCAGTTTTCGTTTACCTGAAAACTCGAACAATTATGTAAGTGTATTTTTGTAAGAGCTTTTGTAAGTGTATTTTTGGGGTCTGAAACGACTAATCTAACTTACATTTGTACTTATGGGAAAAAATTTGTTCGGTAACAGCACTCGAACAGCATTCTGGAAAGAATTTTCAACGAAAACCGAGGGTCCACTGTACTTGATCACTCTAATTAACTACTAACACCTTGAATACACATTGACCCAAGAGCTACAGCTATCCACCTCAGCCCAGTTAGGGTTGCATCAGCCTTCTTAATACACTTCCATGTCATTAAGCAACAGCTAGACTGTATGGTAAAATAAATTGTAGAATTTGTTTTTACCTAGAACAATATTAAAAACCTTGTTTGGTAAATTTGGAGGTGGTTAGAACATAACCCAGTTTTTACCATTTGTTTTTTATTTCCCATATGTTTTTTTCATAAGGTGCCAGTTTTCAGAAATGTAACTAGCATGCTGTGAGAGGGTTTACTGAATGTAAAAAAAAATCCTGCCTGGGGACCATATTATATGATTATATTTGCAGATGATGCATAAATCTAATACAATACAGAAAAATCAAAATAAGACATAAAACTCTACAAAAATATTATAGGTAAATGAAATGATAAATGGGTTATGGAATTTAATGATAATGCCATGTCATGGAAATGGGACAAGTAAAGATATGCCCTATTAAGAATATCTTAAAGCAATCTTAAAGAAGCTGGTGATAAAACTTAAGATTGTAAACATTATTACCAATGAATCATATAAATACTGACATACTTAGGGATAACTTTTAAATACATTATAGATGGACAAATATTTATTGATGTACTATACCTCAGAGCACCATTGTAGACCTGCCACTATTCCATTATATCATTAATTTATAAAATGCCTCTCAGCATATTCAGATCAGAACTATTTGCAGATGACATCACATTTGTCACCTCAAACCCAGACCTACCAGTCCTAAACAAAGTCAATTAAGAACTTAAACAATATTCATTTCGATGTCACTAAAATTCCTTCTAAAAAAAACAACCTGAAAACAAAACAGTTACCTACTTAATAATTAGGGTAAATGATATTCATAAGGAAAGAAAGTATGAAGGTAAAATCTTAGGCTCACACCAGACTAATTTGCCAATATCTGGCTTACAGTACATGTGCTCAGAGGTCCACACAACTCATAATAACGGAACGAAATACAGTCCAAGAATCATCTCATACTCAGACCCACATCTCAAGTTGAACACACAAACTATTACATTATTCACTCATTGTCCACACACTTAGAAAGCTGTAACAGAATACTCAGGAATAATAAAGAAACACTTCTTTGCTATTCATTGTGTGCTAAAGAACTCAAGAATAAATTTTATACAAATGAATAGTTAAAAATATGGAGCAGCCTACTACATTTAAACAAGGCAAAGACCTTTGCATGAATATTAGTCATGCAAGATCAGAAAATACTTTATTTTAAATAAATTATCCTGTTGACAAAGAATATTGAGTAAAAAAGTAAGTTGGGAAAGAAATATCATATTCATGGAAAAGCACTAAGCCCTTAGGGGTCATACAATGCCTAGGGAATGGGAACTAATTATGTTGGCCCTAATTCCATGGATCTAATGCTTTTCACCAGCATTAAGGCATACCCCTTGAAAGGTCAAATTGAAATCACTGGTTATGCATGCTAAATATCAGCATTTCTCAAATTCAGGTCATAAAATTATGCAATCCTTAGCAATACATTATCACATTCATGGGGGGAGAAGGGAGTGCTAAACCTGTAGAGGTCATACAGCACTGAGGGTGTAGGTAGCAATTAGGCCCCTTCGTTGAGGGGTCCTCATGTTACAATATTTCTTCATAAAAATCTGGAAACACTTCTTGGTTTAGCGCTTCTTTTGATTATAATAATAAAAAACCGATGGTCCACTGTATATTGTTTATATTCTGTAATATAAATTATAACAAAGTAAAAACCTCAATTTAAAAGACTCAGGATTAATGGATTTCAGATTTAACCCTTAAAATGTCCAAACGTAGATCTACATTTACGTGCGTAGCACTCCGACCTTGATTTTCTCCATAAGAAAGCATGTAAAAAAAAAAGTAGATCTACATTTGGACAGTTTAAGGGTTAATGGACAAAACCTGTTGCTGGACATTCAGAAGTAACAGACAAAGTCTAATAAATCATGAATTGTCCATTATTCTTACAGTATGCTGGGTAAATTCATTTTGGATTTAATGGAGCTTGCCCATTAAGTCAAAAGTGTCCATTATTTTTACAGACAATTCTGGATTTAAAGGATGGTAAATTCATATTCGCATTGAACAGATTTGGTCCATTAAATGTGAAAATTGTTCACTACAGTTAAAATCCTGGAAAAAAAATTCTCATAATTCTGATTATGACTAATTCTCTTAGTCTGTTAAATTGAAAGTTCACTTATAATTCAAATTTCTAAGTCTGATTTTACTTTCTTAAGCCAATACATGTCTAATTATACACCACACACACACACAAAAAAAAAAATTTTCTTAAAGGGACATATGTAAACCCAGCATTATGTCACTTGTATTTACTGTACCTTCATAAAATATATATTATTAAATATTTATTTAGCTGCAGTATTTAGTGTATTCCATCTCCATAGAAATGCTAATCATTTAGAATATGTTAAACCAGTATGGTTTCTTATACTGTACGAGGTTTCCTCTTATTTTCCCGAAATGCCCCTAACATAATAGTGGCTTTCTTTGTACTTAGCAAACCAAAATTGTAATTACACATTGTAACCTTTACAAAGAAATAAATCTTTATCTTTATCTTGCATGTTTCCACACTGATGGTTCTGGGATCATCAGTCCCTCTGCTTGGTCTGGGACCAGGCCTCTTGGTTAATATCCTGATCAGTTAGGCTGTTGCTGCTGACTCAAGACAGACCCCTGCAGGCACCACTGCCTAGCTGTTCAGGAACTACTACTGAGGTTCACTCTCGTAGTCAGAGCTTTATTGGTAACACCTCTTGTATTAGATTACTGACGAAAAACGTTAATATATTCACTGGTAAGTGCTAAACCCATATGGGTCATATAATGCCTTGGGAAGAAGTAACCTTGTTTGATCTAGAAAAGAGGAGAGTAGCTCCAATTCCTTGGATCAAGTCCTCTGGCATCAAGGCACTTATGAAGGCTCCTAGAGCTTATAGATGAAACAAAAAATACATGAAATATCCTTTAACCCAAAACCTTAAAGTAATAAATTTATTATTATTAATACATTCATGGGGAGTGCTAAACCCATAGAGGTCATACAGCACCTGGGAAATGGGAGGGCAGTTTCATCTGCAAGAATCACACACAGTAAAATATCTTGGCTACACATTACCACAAACAAAGAATTAAGTGTGAAGGAGAGAACACTTTTCTACATCATAACAGGCCTAACCCTCCTAGCAAATAGTGTCTCACAATGAAACAAACAGGAGAGAACCCAAACCAAAAAAAAAATAAAAAAAATAAAAGTGATAAGAAAAAATGGGAACCAGATTTGATATTCAAATACAGTGGTACCTCGGTTTTCAGCCCCGAAAATTTTTCAGAATGTTGCTTTGTACCATTACTTGGGATCTCACTTCCTAAATAATTCCGTAGATTCAGTCTATTTCAGACCCCAAAGCCTTGAAAAGATTACGAAATACACTTATAATTGTTCAGTTTGGAGAACAAAACCGAGACCATCTGTACAGTGGTACCTCGGTTTTCGTACAGCTCCCAAATCGAACAATTATGTTAGTGTATTATTGTAAGTGCTTTTGTAATTATATTTTTGGGGGTCTGAAACGGACTAATCTAATTTATATTATTCCTTATGGGAACAGATTCGTTCGGTAACGGCACTCGAACAGCCTTCTGGAACAAATTATGGCCGAAACTCGGGGTACCACTGTATATATGTAAATAAAAACTAATTGTGAAAGAAAATACTGTACCATACTGTATAAAGAATGAAGAATAACAAAATCACAAAATTAGAGGAGGAAATGCTGTATAACCCCAGTGGTTTAGCGCTTCTTTTGATTATAATAATAATAATAGAGGAAGAAATGTGAGAGCTGCTTAATAATATTAGAAGTTTCAGAGTGTGTTTACACTGAAATTGTCAATTGAAATTAACAACACTGAAATATCCAAAGGTAAGCTAAAGAACCTACTAATGAATTTTGACAATACAAAGCAATAAAATCAGTTGAGTTAGAACCACAAGTATGAAAAGAATGTGCAGAACTAAGTTATACATTCTTGGTAATAGTTGGGATTTCATTACAAGGTAGACAAAAGAAAACAAACTAGAGATCTGTCTCACTGACAAGTCTTGTAAAAATACTAAAAAAAGTCACTAGAGAAAAATGAATAGAAGGTCTGAAGAGCAAACATATACTATATAGCAAACAGTTCAATTTTAATAACTAAATTCTTGTACAGTAAATCAAATGTGTTAAGGTAATAAGACAGTCACAGAAATTATGCACAAAAGAAGTATGGTAAGTGGGAAGATTACACTCACAGTATTTATATTTTAAGAATGCTTTTAATATAGTTCCTCTTGAAAGACTAATCTGAAAACTACAAAACTTAAGAGAAGTAAAAGCTAAATTATTACAGTAGTTGAGGGATTGTCTTTGTGAGAGCAAAATGTCAACCGAGTGATATATGACAAGGTAATGTTTCTTATTCAATATATGCAGTACATGACTTGCCAGAAGGAATACAAAGTATACACATGTTTATGGATGTAAATAGGAAAAGTAATAAATTGCTAAATCCCTACAAGAAAACTGATAAATTGAGTGAAGATAGATTATGAAATTTAATGTTGACAAGTGCCACATAATGGTAATGAGAGAAAATAAAAACAGGCCACATGAACCTTATAGAATGCAATGTAAAATATTGAAGAAATCAGACTGAGACCTAAAAGTAAGCATGGATTCACACCAGAAGATAAAATTCACAAAATCATAAGAAACTTATGTAACACTGATCATATTAAAATAGATATTACTTATATTCACAGGGAAATGCTAAAACAAAGGAGTTTTCATAAACAAATGTTAGACCAAAGTTAGAATATGTAATGATGGTATGGTGTCTACACTAAAAATAATGCAAGCTTGTTAGAAAGAGTCCAAAAATGTACTACAAAATGGCTTCCAATGCTATAAATTCTAGTTGCCAAATAAGTCTGAAAGCATTAACTAATAGAAAAAGAGATATGATAACAACATAAAATATTATAATAGAATGGAAAAGACATTTCTTAACTATCAATACTTTCTTTCAACAAATCGGCCGTTTCCCACCAAGGCAGGGTGGCCCAAAGAGAAAAACAAAAGTTTCTCTTTTTAACTTTAGTAATGTAGTATACAGAAGAAGGGATTACTAGCCCCTTGCTTCCGCCATTTTAGTCGACTCGTACGACACGCATGGCTTACGGAGGAAGAATTCTGTTCTACTTCCCATGGAGAAACTATCAATATTAGGGATTCAAGTATCCTTCACTAGTGGTATATGGGTGACCTGTGACCTTTATGACTGGTGTCGTTGATAGGCTTTAAACTTAATATGTAAGTTTAAAGCCTATCAACTACACCAGTCATAAAGGTCACAGGTCACCCATATACCACTAGTGAAGGATACTTGAATCCCTAAATAAAAACTAAAATAAATGCTCAGGATATATGTATACACCAAGAGATACACACCTCTCAATACATATACAGTGGAACCCCGACTAACGAACGCTCCATATAGCGAACAAATCATGTAATGAACGCTTTTTTCGCAAAATATTTTTCTCATGTAGCGAACCGTACCAGACCTGTCCGCCTGCCCCGCGCAAGCGCGGTGAGGCGGACAGGACGCCAGTCAAGCGTTGTTTACACTTGAGAGAACATTACCCAGCACGCTCTTTCAAACATTCACAATACTTTTGTTGTGTTTATTGCTGGTTCAGTGATTGTCACTGTGAAATAAGTCACCATGGGTCCAAAGAAGCTTCCTAGTGGCACCCCTGTGGTAAAGAGAGTGAGGACCACCATCGAACTGAAGAAAGAGATTGTAGAAAAATATGAGAGGCGTATGTGTGAGCTTGCCAGGATGTACAACAAAAACAAATCTAGTATCGGCACTATCCTGGCAAAGAGAAATGAGATCAAGGAAGCTAATGTTGCAAAAGGGGTTGATATGTTAACGAAAAATAGATCGAAAACAGTGGATGAGGTTGAGAAGTTGTTGATGGTGTGGATAAACAATAAACAGATAGCAGGTGATAGTATTTCCACGGCGATAATTTGTGAAAAGGCAAGGAAGTTGCACGCAGATCTTGTCAAGACAATGCCTGGAACTAGTGGTGAGGAGAGTGATTTTAAAGCCAGCAGAGGCTGGTTTGAGAGGTTTAAGAAACGTAGTGGCATACACAGTGTTGTGAGACATGGTGAGGTAGCCAGCTCAGTGACTCTCAAGCTGGTCCTAGTGGCATTAAAAGAAAAAGAAGGGAAGTAACCCCAGATAAGGACTTGTTACCTGAAGTCAATTTGGAGGGGGATTCCCCTTCCAACCACTAACACCCTCCCCCTGTCGTCCTCCCTATCTTCCAGATGCCTGCAACTATTTTTTTTTTTTTTTTTATTAACACATCAGCCGATTCCCACCAAGGCAGGGTGGCCCGAAAAAGAAAAACTTTCATCATCATTCACTCCATCACTGTCTTGCCAGAAGGGTGCTTTACACTACAGTTATAAAACTGCAACATTAACACCCCTCCTTCAGAGTGCCGGCACTGTACTTCCCATCTCCAGAACTCAAGTCCGGCCTGCCGGTTTCCCTGAATCCCTTCATAAATGTTACTTTGCTCACACTCCAACAGCACGTCAAGTATTAAAAACCATATGCCTCCATTCACTCCTATCAAATACGCTCACACATGCTTGCTGGAAGTCCAAGCCCCTCGCACACAAAACTTCCTTTACCCCTCCTCCAACCTTTCCTAGGCCGACCCCTACCCCTCCTTCCCTCCACTACAGATTTATACACTCTGAAGTCACTCTGTCTCGTTCCATTCTCTCTACATGTCCAAACCACCTCAACAACCCTCCTCAGCTCTCTGGACAATCGTTTTGGTAATCCCGCACCTCCTCCTAATTTCCAAACTCCGAATTCTCTGCATTATATTCACACCACACATTGACCTCAGACATGACATCTCCACTGCCTCCAGCCTTCTCCTCGTTGCAACATTCATCACCCATGCTTCACACCCATATAAGAGCGTTGGTATAACTATACTCTCATACATTCCCTCTTTACTTCCATGGACAAGGTTCTTTGTCTCCACAGACTCGAAGTGCTCCACTCACCCTTTTCCCCTCATCAATTCTATGATTCACCTCATCCTTCATAGACCCATCCGCCGACATGTCCACTCCCAAATATCTGAATACATTCACCTCCTCCATACTCTCTCCCTCCAATCTGATATCCAATCTTTCGTCACCTATTCTTTTTGTTATCCTCATCACCTTACTCTTTCCTATATTCACTTTCAATTTTCTTCTTTTACACACCCTACCAAATTCATCCACCAACCTCTGCAACTTCTCTTCAGAATCTCCCAAAAGCACAGTGTCATCAGCAAAAAGCAACTGTGACAACTCCCACTTTGTATTTGCTTCTTTATCTTTTAGCCCAACACCTCTTGCCAAGACCCTCGCATTCACTTCTCTTACAACCCCATCTATAAATATATTGAACAACCACGGTGACATCACACATCCTTGTCTAAGGCCCACTTTTACTGGGAAATAGTCCCTTCCCTCCTACACACTCTAACTTGAGCCTCACTATCCTCATAAAAACTCTTCACTGCTTTCAGTAACCTTCCTCCTATTCCATACACCTGCAACATCTGCCACATTGCCCCCCTATCTACCCTATCATACGCCTTTTCCAAATCCATAAATGCCACAAAAACATCTTTACCCTTATCCAAATACTGTTCACCTATATGTTTCACTGTAAACACTTGGTCTACACACCCCTACCTTTCCTAAAGCCCCCTTGTTCATCTGCTATCCTGCTTTCTGTTTTACTCTTAATTCTTTCAATAATAACTCTACCATACACTTTACCAGGTACACTCAACAGACTTATTCCCCTATAATTTTTGCACTCTCTTTTGTCCCCTTTGCCTTTATACAAAGGAACAATACACGCTCTCTGCCAATCCCTAGGTACCTTACCCTCTTCCATACATTTATTAAATAATAGCACCAACCACTCCAAAATTATATCCCCACCTGCTTTTAACATTTCTATCTTTATCCCATCAATCCCAGCTGCCTTACCCCCTTTCATTCTACCCACTGCCTCACGAACTTCCCCTACACCCACAACTCTCTTCAACTCTCTTCAATAAAGGTAAGTAAATGTTATTTATTAATCTGTTTTTTATTATTTAGTATTAGTAGTAGTATTTATAGATTTAATAATGTTGTTTTGTGTATGTAGAACTATAATTAAAATGTATTTTTTGTGAATATTTTTGGGTGGAACGGATTAATTGTATTTACATTATTTCTTATGGGAAATAAGGTTTTGAATTACGAACTTTTCGTGTTAAGAACTAGCTCCTGGAACGGATTAAGTTCGTTAGTCGAGGGACCACTGTACCCTTTTACAGATAAAATCAAGTTCATAGCTATAAACTAGGTAAGACGTAAAAAAAATTGAATGGGTTACAAGTAGGGGTAGTAAGTGCTATAACCAATGGAAATTTAAATTGTGATAAACTAAATACTGAACATGGGAAACAATAAGACAGGTTTTCTTCTGCAGCTACAAATAGGTACACTAACTAAAAATTGGTTATTAAAAACGTGCCTATAAAATGAAGCAATGTACAAGGAGCACATTTTCTGTAGATTCTTTGTTATAAATTACGAAGATGTTACAAGTGAACCTAGGTAAACCGTTGTTCAAGAAAAGCCATACTATCTTATCTTAACCTTACTTAAGATGAAAACTATTCATCTCATACTTAAGTTAGCAGTCTTGATGCGAGGTCTGTGAATTAATCAGGGTATACAGATGGAGCAAATGACTTGCTTTTTTCAAACTTCTCCACTTTGATGAACTTATCATTTTGTTTTGCATTGCAGACAAAGCAGTTCTGGCATTTTTTTATCAGAATCTCTGCAAACATCTCTTACCTTCGATGGTGCTAAGGAGAAAGAGCGCCAAATCTGTGCAGGCCCCTCACCACCTTCACAACATCTAATAAGGTCTAATTTCACATTCAGCATTATTGCTTTAATTACTTCTTCGTGCCTGAATCATCACCTGCAATAGACTTCTTTTCATAAGAAACATTTAAAGGATTTTTGTAAGAAATAGTAGAAACAATACCGAGCAGAAGAGTCCCGGAGCAGGCAGTGGTGCAAGAAGTCACAGGCAGATGGCAGACAGCAAAACAGACCGAGAGCCAAACAAACAGGCTCTCTGATGCACACCCGAAGCTCATATCATTGAGCGCTGGGAGCAATTACTATATGGCAGAGTAAAGCATGAGCATATCATGGTTCATAAAATTAAATAAAGGCATAATATGCATCAGCCTCGTGCATTACAATAAAATGTGGGGACTCCCAGTACGTAGTAAATATCTGGTATTTACAGAATCAGGTTATTTGCTGCATTATTCTTATGACCACACTGTAAATAGGTAGTATTTCCAGTTGGCAGCTAGTGTGTGCAAGTCATAACACAGACATATGAATAAAAAATTAATTTCATATGTAATAATAATGCACAAATAGAAATAATAAGTATACTTTTCTGATTCTTTTTATGAAATATGATCAGCTTAGCAAGAGCTGTCGTCAATGCAAGAATGTAGGTTCTCAGGATGTATTTCCATTTCTGGCATTCGTTGTCAGTCAAATTTTAGGTTGTCTGCAATATCAAAAACAATATAGTCTTCCTCCATAGTATGCTGATTATTATATTCATGGAAAGTGCAAAACCTGTAAGGAAAAACATAATGCTGAGGGAAGGACATAGGCAGAAAGTAAGGAAGGGCACAGTTGATGCAGCAAATTGGTGTCATTTATGAAGTCATAACGAAAGTCAGCGAGGGAGGCAGACAAAGCAAGCACATCAAGACATTGAAGGCATTTGAAGTGAAGTTGGGGCACTCACTGATGAGACAATGAATGAAGAAATGTTGGATTCTAGGATTTGTATAATACTCATTATACAATTTGTAGAGAATAAATGGCTCCTGCATATTCTATTCTTATATTATCAGGACTGCAAAACATGTATTAACCCTTAAACTGTCCACAAGTAGATATACGTTCGCGTGCGTACTGCTCCGAACGTAGATCTACGTTTTTTTTCAAATGCTTTCAACCTTGCCACGATAAGCCTGAGTTGCCTAGAGATTAGAGAATGGGTCTGTGCACTCAGTGTGTGCAGTATTATAACATGTGGGAATGACAAACAAAATGCACTCTTCATTTTAAAGAAAAAGAACAATTTATTTTTTTCTCAAAATATTCGGTCAGCTACGCACGTGAACGTATATCTATGTGTGGACAGTTTAAGGGTTATTAATACTTTTTTTTTTTCAAGATTTTACTCTTTGATTTCCTAAGTATATGTATCTCCTCTAAGTAAGGGGTCAAAAATGTTGAGGCTTTTATTTACATAATGCATAAAAGAAAAAACATTGAAGTTCTTCTTTCGTCCATGATATTTTGCTCCCTTTAAATTTCCTTCATCTCATTAAAATGTCTTATTTTTTACCCTTAATTATTTAAGTTTAATATTTCTTTAAGTCAATAGAGTAGTTCAGTGACACTTGCCATTTTCTGCTTTCTCTTTTTATGTTTGATCTCTCAAAGTGAAATGTGCTTTAAACACATGGCATGTTCTTGCAATGTATTCATGTTTTCTAAACAATGGTTTGGAATTGAGAGTGCATGGCAGTTCCTTACAGATTTTGTCACAGTCACTATCCTTATCATTCACATTAAACTTACTTAATAGCTCCTTACTTTGAAGATTTCTTTGAGTTGCAACTTGGTAATTAAGGCTTGTGTCAAGGACATCTTTTAAGATCAGTGCACAGAGGAAGACAAAACACTATGAGACAACAACAAAGGAGATTGCAAAGTGTTAATTTCAGGTTTTTTGAGACAGAAGTCTGCTTCTGAGACCTCACAGGTCTGTGTGAGGGCAACAGACCTTCACAGAAGCAGCTACATTATCTGTGATTTCAGTCTTCAAGACATCATAGACCACATTTGCAGGGAAGGCTAAAGTTGACACACTACAATAGCAAGATAGCAAGAATGCAAAACCAGAGATAGGAAACAAGTGGAGGACTTCTTTAACCCTTTCGGGGTCGGTGCCGTACTAGTACGTTTTACGAGCAGGGGTTGGTGCCGTACTAGTACGCCCAAATTCTAGTGGCCTCAATTTAAGCAGAAAACGTCTGGTAGGCATACATATAAAAGAATGGGTCTGTGTGGTCAGTGTGCGCAGTATAAAAAAAAATCCTGCAGTACACACTGCATAATGAGAGAAAAAAAAACTCTGACCGTTTTTTTCGATTAAAACAGTGACTTTGCAGTCGATTTTCGTATGGTATTTATTGATGTATTCTCATTTTCTTGGTCTCAATGACAAGTACAGTGGTACCTCGAGTTACGATGGTCCCCAAAATCGCCCTTTTATGTAAGTTTATTTTTTTAAATGCTTTTGTAAGTATATTTTTGGGGGTGTAAAAGGACTAGTCTATTTTACATTATTCCTTATGGGGATAAATTTGTTTGGTAATGGCACTTGAACAGCATTCTCGAACGAAAAAAATATCGTAACTCGAGGTACCACTGTACCTTGAAATTGAGCTCAAAGTAGCAAAAATGTTCGATTTTTGACGATGTTCAAGAGTAAACAAATCACACCATGCCTCCAATACACATCAACTGGCGAGTCTTATATTCATGCACAAGTGCTCTGATATTATTTATACCATTTTTACAATGATGCAGTTGTATACATAAACAGTAAATCTTCTATTTTTTGTGAGAATAAAAATTCAAAATGAAAAGCAAAAGTAATGGAACAGAGGCCTGGAGACATGACTAATGAACAGAGAACATGTTATTTTAGTGCCAGGAATGTCTTCCTTGTTTACTCTGGACCCTATTTTGAAATTGGCATCGTTTGAAATTTGTGTGAAATTGGAAAATTGCCATTTTCTGACCATTATTTTGGGTAGATGAAATTGGTAAATAGGCGGTTTCTTGTACTCAATCGATAGAAGAAATGGAGTTCTAGCGAAATAGCTATAATTTTAGGAGACTGAAACATTGGAATTTGTCGAAAATAGGGCTCAAAGTGGGCAAAATCGCCGATGCGTAAGTGTCATGGCTACCGCTAACTTCGCGAAAGCATAATTCCATTAGTTTTCGATCAAATTTCATAATTTTGGTGGCATTATGATCGGAAAAAGATTCTCTATCATTTCATAAGAAAAAATTAATTTTTTTTTTTCCAAAAAATTTTCGACCCCAGGAACACTTTCCTGAGAAGGCCTGTCGATCCCCAAAGGTTTAAATGTTTAGCAAACCAACACAAAAATCAGAGGTGAGCTAATGTATTTTGTGGAGAGCAAGGGCATACAAGTCTTTTTTGCCTCCACCACAGCAGTAGGAGCAGATGTGTCTAAAAAAATGTGCTATACAGTCATCCCTATAAATTAGCAGCAGGTTATGTTCCAAGAGGTCCCACAAAACTAAAAATCATGAATAGTTTCTTTTTAAAACACCAGACATCTTCCACCAAGGTAGGGTGACCTGAAAAACAAGAAACACTGTCACCATCATTCACCTTATCACTGTCTTGTCAGAGGCTTGCAGATATTAAATTTCAGATACCCCTCCAAACTGTAAATATACCAACCCCTCCTTCAGAATGAAGACACTGTACTTCTCAACTCACAGACTCGAGTCCAGCTAACAAGTTTCCCTGAATCCCTTCACAAAATGTTACCTTGCTCACACACCAACAGCTCATTAAGTTCAAAAGGCATTTGCTTCCACTTCTCCTAATACATATCTGCTGGACGCCCAAGCCCCTCGTGCACAACACCTCCTTTATCCCCTCCCTCAAACCTTTCCTAGGGCGACCCTGACTCCATCTTCCCTCCACTACAAAATTTTTTTATACACCCTCCAACTTATCCTATTTTGCTCCAACCTTTCTAAATGTCCAAACCACATCAACAACCCCTCCTCAGACCTCTGGATAATACTTCCAGTAACCCTGCATCTCCTAATCTCTGAGCTACGAATTCTCTGCATAATATTCACACAACATATTGCCCTCAGATACAATATTTCCACTACTTCCAGCATCCTCCTTGCTGCAACATTCATAACACATGCTTTACACCCATATAAGTGGTTTTGGTACCATTTTACTCTCATATGTTTCCCTTTTTGCCACAATGGCTAAAGTCTCAACAGATGCCTCAATGCACCACACACCAACACCCTAGCAGTCATTCACTTATATATAACCCCATCTATAAATACAGTGGAACCTCGGTTTTAATATGCCCTAGTTTTTATGTAAAACTATAGTTATTCTCCATAAAATGTATTTTTTTGTTAATATTTCCCATAAGAAATAATGTAAATCTAATTAATCCATTCCAGACACCCAAAAATATTAAAAAAAAAAATTTTTTTTATAGAGAATAACTATATGTAGTTTTACATACAAACTAGGGCATACAAAAACCGAGGTATGTTGAACAACCATGGTGACATCATGCATCCGTCTAAGGCCTACCTGTAATGGAAAAATCTCCTCTCCTACATACCCTAACCTGAGCCTCAATATCCTCATAAAAACTCTTAATTACTTTCAGTAACCTACCAACTATTCCATATAGTACTTGCAACATCTGCCACATTGCTCCCCTACCCACCCAATCATATGCTTCTTCTAAATCCGTGAATGCAACAAAAACTTCCTTACCTTTAAGCATTATTCACTTGTATGCTTCACTGCAAACACTTAGTCTACATATCCCCTTACCCTTCCTAAAGCCTCCTTGTTCACCAGTGATCCTACTCTCTGTCTTACCCTTAATTCTTTAAATAATAACTCTATCATACACCTTACCAGGTACGTATACTCAATAGGCTTATTCCCCTATAATTCTTACACTCTTTTTTTTATACAAAGGAACTATGCATGCTCTCTGCCAGTCCCTAGGCACCTTTCTCTCTTTCATACATTTATTGAACAAAAGTACCAACCACTTCAAAACTATATCTCGCCTGTTTTTATTATTTTTGTCTTGATCCCATCAATCTCAAATGCTTTACCCATTTTAATTTTTCCCACTGCCTCACACATGTCTACTACTCTCACATCTGACTCTTCCTTACTCCTAAAGATACTAAACCTCCATGGCCAATGCATGAAATCACTGCCTCCCTTTTTTCATCAACCTTTACCTGTTCCTCAAAATATTCCTGCTATCTTCCCAATACCTCCACCTCCCCATCTAAACTCGCCTCTTCTGTTTTTAACTCTCATATCAATTCATTCTCTAGGCTTTCTCGATCTATTAATCTCACTCCAAAACTTTGTCTTATTCTCAGCAAAATTTGTTCGACACCACCTCACCCACTCTCTCATTTGCTCTCCTTTTACAACCCCTCCCCATTTCTTATCCTCTCTTTTTACTCTCCACATACTCCACCCTCATATTCTTTTTGCATTGTAAAAACCTCTCACATTCTAATTTTTTCTCCCTTACCACTCTTTATCTCATCATTCCACCAACTGCTTCTCCTCCCTCTCGCACCCACCCTCCTATATCCACAAACTTCTGCTGCGCACACACTAACACTGCATTCTTTAAAAATTACTACCCCCTACCTCTTCATCTTCACTACCTATACTCTCACTAGCCCATCTTTCTCCAAATAGTTGCTTATATCTTACCCCAACTACCTCCTCCCTCAGTTTATAAACCTTTACCTCTCTCTTACTTGTTGATGCCACTCTCCTTGAACCCCATCTACCTCTAACTTTCACTGTAACTACAACTAAATACAGTGGACCTCTGAGTATCGGCTACCCTGAGTATCGGCAGACTCATGTTTCGGTCGCTTTTTTCGGCCCAATTTTGGCCCGATTATCGGCTGGTGTACCAGACCTGTCCGCCTCCCCGCACAGGCGTCGTGAGCCAGTCTAGCTTTATTTACCATTGAGTGAACATTACCCGGCGTGCTCATCCAAACATTTCACAATAAATTCATTGTGTTTAGTGCTTGTTTATTGATTGTGACTGAAATAAGCCACCAAGGGCCCAAAGAAACTTCATAGTGGCAACCCTTTGGTAAAGAAAGTGACAAACACGATAGAATTGAAGAAAGAAATTGTAGCAAAGTACCAAAGTGGAGGAGGAAGAGAGAGGGGAGAATGTGCCTTCTTCAGTGATTTAGTGATTCTACGATATGTACGATACTAAAGCAGCACGAGTCGATAAAGGCTATAGCACCAGCCAGCGATAAAGTGTAGCATTAACAGTGTAGCAAGTAAGTTAAGTGATTAAACGATAGAAAAATGACGACACAAAACTGAACTCCATTGTTGTTTGAGGTATACTATAAGGGGCACTGAGACCAACGCTGCCCTCTGCCACCATTTCTTCCAAGGCAAGTGTAAATATTTCTTATTTATAAAATGTAAATATTTCTTATTTATAAATTACGCACATTGTTTCAGTGTGAATAGTGGTGGTGGCTTCTGCTACTGCTGCCCACCACCACCATTATATGTACGGCTTATGGTCAGTGGCCCTTATAAACCCAACAAGAATAACACTTACTGCCAGTCCTCTCATACATAATGACATATTTTATTCATTCTAGATTATATATCATGTTTCTATGTTAGTAATATTGTTTATTATGTCATATTAGATGAATTGTGCTATATAAATAAGCCGTAGAGTTGATATTAGTGTCATGTTGAAGGACTATCTTGTCCTGCCTACAAACAAACTCTCCTGCCTCTCTCATATGCCAACAAGAGTCTTCAATAAAGGTAAAACTAATTTAAATGTTCATTTATCATTAAAATTAATGCTTTATATTTATTTCTCATTGTTTTCTGTATGTAAAACTAGTATTTATTCTTTAAAAAAAATGATTTTTTGTGAATATTTATGGGTGGAAACGGATTAAGTGTATTTACATTACAGTGGACCCCGGCTAACGAAAAAACTTCATCCCAGAAGCCTACTCAAGTGCCATTACCGAACGAATTTACTTCCTTAAGAAATAATGTCACATAGGTTAGTCTATTTCACACCCCCAAAAATACACTTCCACAAGCACTTACAATATTATACTTACATAATTGTATGATTTCTGGGGTGTTCGTTAGCCGGGGGTCCACTATATTTCTTATGGGAAATATTAGTTCGACTTTCGGCCAGTTCAAATTGAGGCCTAGCTCCTGGAACGGATTATGGCCGAGACTCGGGGGTCCACTGTAATGGTCTGATATATCTGTTACCCCTCTATAAACATTTTGTGCTTCAGAGAGCATTTTCTATAATATATCACTATTGAGCCATTGACCACAATGTGAATTAACTCTTAAACTTAGTTTTCAATTAAGAGGTTGTGCACCAATCCTCAACATTGGGTAATGTAGAAAAATCTACATAACAGAGTATATTTGTTTGATAATCACAACCTACAAATGAGAAAATTGGGAACCGTACCTTGACACTGTTGTATACTAGGGCACAGGAAGGCAGAGCCACCCTTGTGAAAGCCACGACCGAATATGTAGGAATATAGAACAAATAAAAAGTGACCTTCCTTTTAAAACTTAAGAATAATGAAGTACTGTAGTATGCATATTGGACAATGCTAGGCATGTACATCTCTCACCCAACCACACTCACTTGTATGAAAATACAGTGGACCCTCGGTTTACGTTGAAAATTCTTTCCAGAATGCTGTTTGAGTGCCGTTACCAAACGAATTTGTTCCCATAATGACAAATGTAAATTAGATTAGTCGTTTCAGACCCCAAAAAATACACTTATAAAAGCACTTACGAAAGTACACTTACATAATTGTTCGAGTTTGGAGGTGAACAAAAACCGAGGGTCCACTGTACTTGGTTTTATTTTTATAAGAGTAAATGCAAATAGGAAGTGAAAGCCTTAAAAGATATGAATCACACACACAAGTCATCTATGGAGTATAATTCATACACAATTCCCTAACATGCAGTTCATACAAGTTTCTGCCTGATCACATGACATGCCAGATCAACCAGGCTGTGATAGATATGTGGGGCAGTGGGCCTCCAGCAGCAACAGCCTGGTTGACCAGGTTAGCACCAGACGAGCCTGGCCCATGCCCGAGCTCCGGGAATAGAAAGACTTGAAACTCATCGAAGGTATATGCTGTTCTCTTGAAGACAGCAAACCTCACACTGATACTTAAAACCAGGGCATTAATAGAAATACTGTGTATGCTATAATCCACATGAATCATTTCAGCAAGGAAAAAGAGCAATCACAGGAGTGATCATTGTGGCCCACTGACTTACTTACAGAGAACTGGGATATACAAGTCACAATAACATAACTGGTAGAAATCACAAAATGTACACTTAGAAAAAGGAGAAAGTTAAGATGACATTTTGTAAGAGTGGGTATTTTGTAATGAGATAATGATGTGCCAGTCATCACTAGTAGCTTGGAGAGAGCCTTCATTCAGATAACATCCTGTAAACAGATAATGAAAACTTGATTGCAGAATGATCTCATGACCAACTAATAACATAAGTGTGAAGGCAATTTTGGTATCAGCAAGCACTTCACTGGTTGTACTCGGCTAGCATAATAATTACATCTATGTTTGAAAGGGCAAGTTAAAACTCTAATGCTAGTGACCAAATGAGAGGACTTCTGGAGAATGTGAGATGATGAGTGAAGGGAGAACCTGGGAGAGGGGGACGGGGGTTATGATGATCTCAAGGAATAATGTAGAGGTACAGTCGACCCCCGAATTTTGTGATTAATCCGTTCCAGATTGTCTGCCGAAAGGCGAAATTCACGAATTGTGAAACCATTTTCCCCATAAGAAATAATGTAAATCCAATTAAGCCGTTCCAGACATTCAAAAGTATTAACAAATAAATATTTTTTTTAGATTAAATATGGATTTACATACATAAAACAATGAGAAATCAAGTATAAAACAATAATAACATACACTTACCTTTATTGAAGACTTGTTGGTGTATGGAGGCCGGGAGGAGGGGAGAGGATGGAGAAGTTACAATATTGTTTGGAAGGGGAATCCCCTTCCATAAAGACTTCAGGTACGTATACCAAGTCCTTATCCAGGGTTACTTCCCTTCTTTGTTTTTTAATGCCACTAAGACCAGCTTGAGTCACTGGACCCGTTGCTCTAAAAATTGTTCCAGAGAGCTCTGTTTCTGGCATCTCTCTAAAATTTGCTTAAAATGGGACGAGACATTGTCATTAAACATGTTGCAGACACGGCCTCCACAAATCTTTGCATCCTACTCCACATTGCACAAATATCCTTAATCTCTGAAGAAGGCACCTTCTTACCTCTCTCTTCCTCCTCCTGTGAAGCAATTTCCTCAGCTGTGCTCTGTTGCTGTTGCAGATGAAGCTCTTGCAGCTCTTGTTCAGTAGTTAACTCTTCACTGTGGTCCTCCACCAACCTCTCCACATCCTTGCCACTCACATCCAACCCCATGGACTTCCCCAAAGCCACAATAGATTCCACAACTGGCATAGTAGGGTTGTCAGGGTCAGCCTCAAACCCTTCAAAATCTTTGTCGAGGACACAATCTGGCCACAATTTTCTCTAAGCAGAGTTCAAAGTCCTGGAAGTCACTCCCTGCCAAGCCTTACCTATAAGGTTCATGTAATTGAGGATATTGAAGTGATCCCTCCAGAACTCTCTTAGGGTCAATTCAGTGTCTGAGATCACATGAAAGCACCTTTGAAACATTGCTTTGGTGTAGTTTTTTTTGAAGTTTGAAATGTTCTGCTGGTCCATGGGCTGGATGAGAGTGGTATTAGGGGGCAAGAACTTCACTGTGATGAAACTAAACTCCTCCACCATTTGGTCATCCAAGTCTGGAGGATGAGCAGGAGTATTGTCCATTACCAGGAGGCACTTGAGTGGCAATTTATTTTCCACGAAGTATTTCTTCACACTGGGGCCAAACACTTCATTGAACCAATCGAGGAAAATTTCCCTCGTGACCCATGCCTTACTGTTAGCCTTCCACATCACACACAATTTACTCTTGGCAACTCTGTTTTTCTTGAACACACTGGGATTTTCAGAGTGATACACGAGTAAAGGCTTCACTTTGAAATCCCCACTAGCATTACCACAGAACAAGAGAGTTAGCCTGTCTTTCATAGGCTTGTGTCCTGGCAGTGCCTTTTCCTCCTCCGTGATGTAGGTCCTCTTTGGCCTTTTCTTCCAAAAGAGGCCTGTTTCGTCACAATTGAACACTTGTTGGGGGAGGAATCCTTCAGCCTCTACGTACACCTTGAATTCATGCAAAAAATTTTCAGCCACACATTTGTCAGAACTTGCAGCCTCACCATGCCTTACCACACTGTATGCCACTATGCTTCTTAAATCTCTCAAACCAGCCTTTGCTGGCCTTAAATTCACTAACATCAGCACTCATTCCAGGCATTTTCTTTACGAGATCGGCATGCAATTGCCTTTCCTTTTCACAAATTATCGACTGCATAACACTTTCTTCTGCTAATTGTTTTTGATTGAGCCACACCAACAACAAATTCTCAACATCTTCGATTATTTGTGATCTCTTTTTTTGTAAGCATATCTACCCCTTTCGCAACAACAACTTCCTTGATTTCCTTTTTATTCACCTTGATGGAAGTGATGGTTGAATGGGGCTTCCCATACATCCTGGCAAGCTCAGCCACACGCACTCCTCTTTCATATTTTGTAATGATTTCTTTCTTTAATTCTATCGTGTTTCTTATATTCTTTATCAAAGGGCTGGCACTAGGAGCTTTCTTTGGGCCCATGGTGGCTTATTTAGCAGTAGCAAGCACAAAAAAGAATGGAATATTACAAATGTATCTTATGAACACGTGGGGTGATGGTCACTCGCTGAGAAAGTGCCACACTGACTCTGAATGGTGTGTGGGGTGCCTTTGTGTGCACACGGACGCTGGGAGGCCGCTCGGATGTGTTCTGTACCGACAAATTACGAGGCAAATCATGAAACGCGAGGCTATATTTTGACAAAAAAAGTTGCCGAAAGGCAAAATTCACGAAACGTGGGACTCGTGAAACTCAGGGGTCCACTGTATATGCCAGTAACCATTCGAGGGCTTGGGAGCAATCACAGAACTAAAAGGAGGTTAACCTACTGATGCCTGCTTAACTCCAGCCAAGTACAGTTATTCACCACTGCTTAACAGACCCAGCACTACTCAAACTTGCAATTCATGGCACTGCTATCTATTAAACAGACTTTGAATCAAAAAGCACATGAATACAGTTTTGGCTGCAAATGATGAGCAAACCAGCAACCAACTGACCAATTATAATAAAAAATGAAGCGCTAAACCTACAAGGGTTCCAACTGACCACAGACTGAAATGGAGTGGTGCATGACTAGCAGACTAATTCCGCAGGACCAGCACTGAACCTTCCCTTTTAACTTTACTTACTTACCAATGAAACACGTTGCCTACATTATTATAATCAAAAGAAGCGCTAAACCACAAGGGTTCACGTTGCCTACAGATGGGCCATAAACACAGACAAAATTTAACAGATCTCCATGGCTACCCTGGTGGGGAAAGCTCCAGCCAGTGCAGCCCAAGGCAGCAATGAAGATTGTAGTCTCACCTTGTAAAGGAGTTTGCCCTCATAAGTATTACTGCTATTCATGGTACTAAGAAATCTTATATTTTGCTACTATCCTCCTTGATTTTATACTGCATGTTATGTCTCCTCTTTTCCTCCCATCAATCAGTGAAGACATTTTTAGATTTCCAGTCATTCTTGGAGCTCTGGGAGTCATTGTATATAGTCTTTGGATTATTTTTATAGTGTTTTTTTTAGGTATGAACAAGACAGGTCTGGATTAGAAAGATCTGGAAGGCAGTATCTGAACCAACAGACACAAGACTGTGCCAGAACATCAGGTATGATGTGCAACACCGACAGAAGTCACAAGGCAAATTGCATTGCCTTGGGAAAGGCTGCAATACCACGAGTTTACCAGTACATCTTAAGAAATTGCTGATTTCCAGAAATGTTTTTCTGTTAAGTTTCATAAAAATGTTGTCAAGATGTTACAGAACACTAAGTAAACATGTAAGGTATAGAAAAATAAAATTAAAAGGCTGTTAGTGTTGGATAATGCCCCTGCACATACAAGTGCAAATTATTTGAAGTTTTCCATTAGTGATATACATGTCCCTCCTCACTAACATAC
Source organism: Cherax destructor (assembly GCA_009830355.1). Classification (NCBI taxonomy): domain Eukaryota; kingdom Metazoa; phylum Arthropoda; class Malacostraca; order Decapoda; family Parastacidae; genus Cherax; species Cherax destructor. The sequence goes on along the minus strand of WNWK01000913.1, from coordinate 26,067 downwards.
AGTGGACCCCTGCCTAACGAGCAAAATTCATTCCAGAAGCCTGCTCAAGTGCCATTACCGAACGAATCTGCTTCCTTAAGAAATAATGTCACGTAGGTTAGTCTATTTCAGACCCCCAAAAATACACTTCCACAAGCACTTACAATATTATACTTACATAATTGTACGATTTCCGGGTGCTCGTTAGGCGGGGGTCCACTGTATATCCAGCTTATGGACAGTGGCATTAATTATATAGCAATAGCTTTATGAAGAAAAAAATGTTAGGTCCGGTTTTGGTACTGTGGGTGGAGGAGGAGGAGGAGGAGGAAATTGAGAACCTAAGTTCCTTGGAAAAGGTTCAGATATAGAGGTATAGCACTAATGAAGCCACACAATACTGCTAGGATAAAGTGCTCGATAATACAAAAATTACTAAGCTACAAAATGCTTATTGAATACTTTGACTGGTTATAAAATGATGATTATACCATAGTGGTAATCAGGATAATAAAGAACAGTATGATATACACAGTTTTTACACTGGAATGTAGGGGACGTATTAGAATTCATGTAACAATACAGTGGTCCCTCGGTTTTCGCCGAAAATTCATTCCAGAATGCTGCTCAAGTGCCATTACCAAACGAATTTACTTCCTTAAGAAATAATATCACGTAGGTTAGTCTATTTCAGACCCCCAAAAATACACTTGCAACAGCACTTACAAAAATACACTTACATAAATGTTCGAGTTTGGAGATGCACAAAAACCGAGGGACCACTGTATTAGCATCATAATTGCAATAACCTGGTTGAACAATGATGCTGCTTATGCAGATTGCAGTACATTATTTTAACCGAAGTAGATTCTGAGGCACTTTCTGAAAGAGAAGGATGTGGGCAAGGATATTATTCTTGTGGAGAAAAATATGAAATATATTTGGAGAGTATGTGAATAAGCTGATGACTATGATATCTATTACTGATGATGATAAAGTAGTTTGTGTGTAGCTGCAGCTAAGATTCATGAGAGAAAGGATTAGTAAAGTCAGTCAAAGCAGAAAACAAGTGAAAATTGACACACTTGTGAATAGAACTGAACTAGACAATCCAGTCATGGCTTTGCCTCTGGAAGTAAACAATAGGTGGTTTTTGTATTACAGTAGGTTAAATAAATAAATGAAAAAATATAAGTAAATATAAACTAAAACAAATAAATAGTTATACAGTGGTACCTCTAACTTACGAGCAGCTCCCAACTTGAACAATTATGTAAGTGTATTTTTGTAGGTGCTTTTGTAAGTGTATTTTTGGGGGTCTGAAATGGATTAATCTAATTTTCATTATTTCTTATGAGAAAAAAATCCTTCGGTATCGGCACTTGAATAGCCGTCTGGAATGAATTAAGCTCGTAACTCGAGGTACCACTGCATATGTTTTGTTTTTTTCGACACGTCTGCCATTTCCCACCGAGGCAGGGTGATCCAAAAGACAAAGAAACACTTTCACCATCACTCAACATTTTCACTATCATGCACACACAATCACTGTCTTTGCAGAGGCACCCAGATATGACAGTTTAGGTGTCACTCCAAACAGTCAGTATCCCAAACCCCTCCTTTAAAGTGCAGGCATTGTACTTCCCAACTCCAGGACTCAAGTCCGGCTAACCAGTTTCCCTGAATCACTTCACAAAATATTACCCTGCTCTCACTGTTTCAACCAGTTATCCTTCTTTTGTACTCTTATGTTTAATTGCATGTTGTTTGTACTGTATTGTAAATGCCTTCAACCAATATATTATGCCAACAAGGGATTACCAAGCCACTAGTCTCACATCCAGGGTAAGCAAACAATTCTCATACAGTCTAAGTGCAGTATAGCATTTTATTTATCTGTTCTTTCGTTATCAAATGCATTACACTTTACCCCTACCACCACCACCACTCTCATACTCTTCACCCTCCCTCATTCTCCCTTTCATCTTCCTCCTCCAAGCTAGCCATGTGCTATAATTAAAATATCCATCACATGCTTGGTGCATGTGAATTTGTTTCTGCTTCTATCTCAGTATGTCTTTGAATGCAAGGACAGTCATAGTGCATCACAAGTCAACCCATTCATGGAACTAGTGTCAGCTGATCCAGAGGCATACAGTGATTTAAACACTGGTGCAGGGCATGCTTTTTCTTATTGTGACAATGTTTACTCCATGTAGTACTTTGCCAAGTCTGTGACTTGCTAAAGTTCTACATCACAATTAAAAACTTGCTACTCTCATTTAATTCTATATTTATAATCGAGTTAAATTCCCCAAGTCATTAAGAATTTAGTTGTACTCTTGAAACTACATACCTTAATCCAAATTAAGCCTTAAAGTGGCTGTCACATTAATGATGCCAGGGTCCCTCACGTAGATCTACGTCATGACTTCGGCTCACTCAGACAAGTTAAAAGCAGTAAATTTTGGCATAGATATGAGAGAACGAGTCTGTGTGGCGAGTGTACACAATATAAAAAAAAATCCTGCCTCACGGTGCATGATGGGAAAAGCAAAACACTGACCTTATGTTTAGTTTAAAATAGCGACACTGAGGCGTTTTCTCAGATTTTTCATGATTTTATTGGCTATTTCTTGGTATCATTTGATAGAATGGAAGACATACTACTAAAATAAATATTATTTTAGTTTTGGGATAAGTAGCAGCTTGAAATTGGGTTTAAAGTACAGTGGAACCCCGACTAACGAACGCTCCATATAGCGAACAAATCGTATAATGAATGCTTTTTTCGCAAAATATTTTTCTCATGTAGCGAACATTTACTTGTGTAGTGAACCGTATCAGACCTGTCCGCCTGCCCCGCACAGGCGCGGTGAGGCGGATAGGACGCCAGTCAAGCGTGTTTACACTTGAGAGAACATTACCCAGCGGGCTCTTTCAAACACTCACAATACTTTTGTTGTTTATTACTGGTTCAGTGATTGTCACTGTGAAATAAGTCACCATGGGTCCAAAGAAGCTTCCTAGTGGCACCCCTGTGGTAAAGAGAGTGAGGACTACCATCGAACTGAAAAAAGAGATTGTAGAAAAATATGAGAGTGGCGTACGTGTGAGTGAGGTTGCCAGGATGTACAACAAAAACAAATCTTCAGTGCTTAAGGAAATTTGTTCCAAGTGGAACGATGTGCAAAGTTTTGTTGAAAAACACCACCCTGAGCAAACTGAAATGAGCCATCTGTGCAACCACTTCAGTGACAGAGCCATGTTGCACTTCAGGAAAATATTAAAGAGTCGCCAGAAACAGAGGACTGTGGACAGTTATTTCACGAGGCAGGGATCCAGTGACTCTCAAGCTGGTCCTAGTGGCATTAAAAGAAAAAGGGAAGTAACCCCAGATAAGGACTTGTTACCTGAAGTCATTTTGGAGGGGGATTCCCCTTTAAACCACCAACACCCTCTCCCTGTCGTCCTCCCTATCTTCCAGATGCCTGCAACTCTCGTCAATAAAAGTAAGTAAATGTTATTTATTAATCTGTTTTTTTATTATTTAGTATTAGTAGTAGTATTTATAGTTTTAATAATGTTTTGTGTATGTAGAACTATAATTAAAATGTATTTTTTGTGAATATTTCTGGGTGGAACGGATTAATTGTATTTACATTATTTCTTATGGGAAATAAGGTTTTGAATTACAAACTTTTCGTGTTAAGAACTAGCTCCTGGAATGGATTAAGTTCGTTAGTTGAGGGACCACTGTACTGGAAATATTTGATTTTTGTCAATTTTCATGAGGATGGGTAAGGCCCCTACACTACCCCCACTTTTTTTTTTTAAACCAGTTTGAGGTTGGTGCTGTAGTACTATGGCTTTGAGCTCTTAGACGATGCCATAGAACTACGTGATGAGCTCACCTCACTCAGATAACCTGCGAGCGGTAAATTTTTTGCCTAGTTATGAGAGAATGGGTCTATACAGTAAGTGTGCACTATGGAAAAAAAATCCTGCCCCATGCCGTGCATAATGGGGAAAAAAACTGACTATTTTTGGTTTAAAGTAGCAACTTTGCGGTGTACGTATTTTCGTTTTTATGGTTGTAGTCTCGGTTTCTTGGTCTCATTTGATAGAATGGAAGATATATATTACAGAAATAAAGATGATTTTGACTGGTTTCAGGACTAAAGTAGCTTGAAATTGAGCTCAAAGTAGTGGAAATGTTCATTTTTTGCTGATACAGTGGACCCCGGATTATGTCATTATTTCGTTCCAGAATGCTGTTCAAGTGTCGTTACCAAACAAATTTATTCCCATAAGGAATGATGTAAATTAGATTAGTCCTTTTAGACCCCAAAAATACACTTACAAAAGCACTTACAAAAACACACTTACATAATTGTTCGAGTTTGGAGCAGTACGTAATTCGGGGGTCCACTGTATTCCAAAATACAAAAATTACATCACACATCCAATATGTGTCCAACTGGTTGGTTTAATACACATTCAGGAATGTGCCAACATTATTTATACAATTATTGCAATAATTCAGTAGTCTGCATAACAGTAAATCTATTTTTTGTGAATAAAAACTCAAATTGTACAGGACAGGAAATGTTTTTTAGTGCCAGAATGTCTACATTGTTTATTCTGGACCCTATTTATAAATTGGCAATTTTGTATGAAATTGGCCAAATTACCAATTTCTGTTCACTTTATTGGGTAGTTGAAATAGGTAAATGGATGGTTTTCATACTCAACTGGTAGAATGGAAGGAATACTAGCAAAATAGCTATGAGTTTGGTTGATTGGAACAATGGAATTGGCCAAAATAGGACTTAAAGTGGGCAAAATCGCTGATGCGTAAATATCGCCAAGACCACAAACTTTGCGAGTGTAATTCCATAAATATTTTGTCAAATTTCGTACTTTTGATTTCATTACCTTCAGATTAAAGATTCTCTACCATTTCATAAGATTTTTTTTTTTAAATTCCTCGACCCTGAGAGCAATTTTCAGATCAAGGGATCCAACCCTGAAAGGGTCAACATGCTAGCCAATTCCCATCAAGGCAGGGTGACAAAAAAAAAAAAAAAAAAAAAAAAAATCACCATCATTGTCCTTGAAAGATTAGATGTCACTAAACAGCAAATATCCCAAGCCCCTCCTTTAAAGTGTAGGCATTGTACTTCACACCTCCAAGACTCAAGTCCGGATAACCGGTTTCCCTGAATCCCTTCACAAAATATTACCCTGCTCACACTGCAACAACTTGTCAAGTCCCAAAAACCATTCATCTCCACTTACTCCTAACATGCTCACACATGCCTGCTGTATGTCCAAGCCCCTTGCACACACTACTAATAATAACCCTAATTTTTAAAGGGGTGGACCAGTGAGCCAGCAGAAGACCTCGGTTAGATGACCAAAAGCCCCAGTGGCAGATCATCATATGACTAAGATTCGCATCAGGAAACACTTGTTCTGTTTTCTCTTTTACCCTCTCCCTTCATCCTTTCCTAGTACTGGGACACGATAAACCATGACCAATCATACCTGGTTATATTTTATCTGAGAGGCCTGGGATGTGATTAATGAACAGAGGAAATGTTTTAGTACCAAGAATATCTACACTGTTTATTTTGGAGTATTTTTCAATTGGAAAATATTTTTAATTTGGTGTAAAATTGGCCAAATTACCAAATTCTGTGCACTTTATAGGGTAGCTGTAATAGTTGAATGGGCAGTTTCTTGTGCTCAATTGATAGAACAGAAGGCATACTAGCAAAATAGCTAAGAATTCAGTCAAATGGAGCAATGGAATTGGCTTAAAATAGGATTCAAATTGGGCAAAATTGCTGATGAGTAAACTGCACTCAGACCGCTAACTTTGCGCCAACATAATTACGCAAGTTTTCCATCAAATTTCATACTTTTGATGTCATTCCCTTCAAAAAGAGATTCTCTACCATTTCAGAAAAAAAAAATTAAATAAGCGGATAGAGCAATATTAATTTAGAAGTCCAAACAGTGAAAAAGTTTTAAAACTAATATTACTTTCTTAGAAAGAATCCAGCTCAGGACTATTGGGTTGACAGCTAATACAATACTGTAATCATTTTTGACATGCATATGCTTTTAGTAAACTAGAGACTAGAAGATTTTACATGGCAGTCTTGAAGGACACCATGCATGAAATGCAAACATACACACAGCAATTAGTAACCATCTCACCCTAAATAAGGCTTTTGATAAAACCTTATTACATGGAAAATGTTATCAACTAAAAGTCTCACTCAGCCTAAAATGGCTACTTGCCATTCACTACAGGCATCCTGCTGTTGCAAAGAGACCTTAATTAAGCATTTCATAGCTGAAATACAGTAATAGGCAGCTCCTTTCAAGGTAGGAGAGCTATCAGATCTTGCAAATTTAACAAGTCTCTTTACTGCCCCGAAAAAATCGATAGAATGTCTAAACTACCAGGAATACCTCTCTGTATATCATATAAATAATATATGGAAAACTATTTGAGGGTCAGGCCCCCAATCTGTACACTATTATAACAACTTACTGAGCAAGACATGGAGAGAGGTGCAGAACAAATTCAGTGAGGTAGAGGTAACATGCACAAATAGAGAACAATGTCAAAATCTGTGGCACAAGACTTCAAGAATGAGGCACTTGTGCAACATTTGTGAATTTATTACATAAACGTTTCACCAGCCAGTGGCTTCTTCAGTCCATTACAGAGAAGGTGGAAGATATGGGAAAGTTTGAGGTAATCAGCCCCTCAGCCTGGAGTAGATATGTTCAGTCCAACCATCTCCTCAAACTCATCATCCACTGCTCTTCTCTCTATTGGACTAAAGAAGCCACTGGCTGGTGGGACGTTTCCACAATAAAGATTCCCAAATGTTCCACATGTCTCATTCTTCAACTTTTGTTTTTAACCATTTACATCACGAATACTCAACCCATTACCAGCAGACATCAGAAATTCTATGGAACAAAGGTAGATGTTTTAAAGAGGAAGTTAAGACCCTTATCTACTTACAAGTGCCTGATCAGCCAAGATGTGATGACTAAGTGGGCCTGTGAGCAGCAATAGCCTAACTGATCAGGTAGTCAACAAGGCAGCCTAGCCTTAGGCCAGGCTGCAAAGGTAAACAAGCCCTTAAAAATGGTCACAGATATACCACAGTCATTCATACAACATCTGACAAAACGCTATTCATAAACTTATTAAAAGAGGTGTATTACTGCAATTTAAAAGCCAAGTCATGGAACTCAGTGTTCATCAAGAACTGCAAGAAGCCCCTCTCCTATGGAGAGGGAGCATGACACTGGTCGTCCCGCAGTTACTAAAAACAACAGACATAGCCCCACTCCACAAAGGTGGCAGTAAAGCAATAGCAAAGAACTACAGACCAATAGTGCTAACGTCCCATATCATAAAAATCTTTGAAAGGGTTCTAAGAAGCAAGATTGCCACTCATCTAGATAACCATCAATTACACAACCCAGGGCAGCATGGGTTTAGAGCAGGTCGCTCCTGTCTGTCCCAACTACTGGACCACTACGACATGGTCCTGGATGTTCTAGAAGACAAACAGAATGCAGATGTTATATACACAGACTTTGCAAAAGCCTTTGATAAGTGTGACCATGGTGTGATAGCACACAAAATGCGTGATAAAGGAATAACAGGAAAAGTTGGTAGATGGATCTATAATTTCCTAACAAGTAGAACACAAAGAGTAGTAGTCAACAGAGTAAAGTCTGAGGCGGCTACGGTGAAAAGCTCTGTTCCACAAGGCACAGTACTCTCTCCCATCCTGTTCCTCATCCTTATATCGGACATAGACAGGGATATCAGTCACAGTGCCGTGTCTTCCTTTGCAGATGACACCCGAATCTGTATGACAGTGTCCACCATTGAAGACACTGCAAGACTCCAAGAAGACATCAACCAAATCTTTAAATGGGCTGCAGAAAACAATATGAAGTTCAATGATGAGAAATTTCAATTACTCCGATATGGAAAACGTGAGGAAATTAAAATCTCATCGGAGTATAAAACAAATTCCAACCACACAATAGAGCGAAAAACTAATGTCAAAGACCTGGGAGTGATCATGAAGAGGATCTCACCTTCAAGGACCATAACACTGTAGCAATCGCATCTGCCAGAAAAATGACAGGATGGATAATGAGAACCTTCAAAACCAGGGATGCCAAGCCCATGTTGACACTTTTCAGGTCACTTTTTTTTTGGGGGCACCCTGCTTCTGTGGTATATGGCCAGTTTGTTGAAAGACGATTTTACTCACTTATTTGTTGTTACAGGGGCCAAGTCTCAGCTGATGGTCCCGCCTCTCACCTTGCAGTTTGCCAGATTCATTTCCTCAGCCTCATGGGCCTCATCATACCTACTCTTAAAGCTACATATGGAGTCTGCTTCCACCACTGCCTCAAGATCATTCCACTTCCCAACTTCCTGACATTCATGTTATTCATTGGTGTCAAACTTTCAGCTGTCACAAAGTACCTATTTCTCTACTCTCAGCCTGTCAATGTCCACCCTATCACTTCATCTGAGTATTTTGTATGTTATCATCCTTCCCATGGTTCTTCTGTCTTCCAATGTCTCTCCTTATAGCTCATGCCCCTCAGTTCATAACAAGCTTTATTAAATACTTACTGCAGATGTTATTTGGCTGATGTGAGCCTCTGGTGATATACCAGGCACTATAATCTCTACTAGAGCTTTCTAAACAAAGACTGCAGCCTTTGGCCCATAGTCGATACCCAGTGTGTAATCTTCTGGCCCTTTCCCCAATCTTTATGACCTTCCATTTGCTAGGGTTGAATTCAAGCAACCACTTATTTGACTAATCTTATAGTTTGCCCAGATCCCTTTGGAGCCTTTCCTTTTCCTCATCTGCTTTTCTTCATTACTTTTGCATCATGAGCAAACAAGGATACATCTTACTCAATCTCATCTGGAATGTCATTCATATAAACCAGAAACAGTACTTGTTCTAATACAAATCCTTGTGTAACCCCGTTAGTTATTCTCCTTCCTCCCTTGTGACATCTCTTCCCTGACAATCACACTGTTTCCTTCCCCTATGGTACTCTTTGATCCAATGGAGAATGTTCCCCATTATTCTGCCCGGCACCTCGAGTTCTTGTCCAAGCCTCTTGTGGGGTACAGTATCAAGTGTCTTCTTAAAATCTAAGAAAATGCAATCCACACATCTCTCTTGCTCCTGTCTCTCATCTGTTATGCTGTCATAGAACTCCAACAAGTTGGTAAGACAATGTGTACATGTATGTGTATGTACATGTGTGTGTGTGATGAGTGATTTCAAAATGCAGTTAACACAAGTAAAATATAGGTATGACCTGTTTTTCAAGTCCACTCTGCAAAACAGTAGTAAAGAAAAATGCTGGAAGGATTAGTTAACTGTTTCACATGAGAACTGTGAACGACACAAAGTGAGGGGTCTATTCAAAATTCTAAAAGGATACTGCAAGTAGTATTATTTACATATTAATAAAACAGGAGATGAATAATGAAGGGCATCATTACTACAAATAGTAGAGCAACAAGCCACAAATAAAGGGCTTAAATCATATACAATAAAATAACACTTAAAAAAGGAAGCCTTCTTGACCATACTTTAAGTCTTACTTTAAAGAAAAATGTTAGTATTAGTAGTTTTGGAAACGGACTTAATTGACTTTGTGACTAGCATTTTAGAGCATACTGCAATTTCAATCTTGATTTAAGCTGAAGACGGCATTAAAGATGAAGATTACACTTTCAACATTAAGCATAAGGGTGCTGTAGATATTAGTTCTTTTTAAAAGCTTCAGATGTTAAAGCAAGCTAAGATATAGCATTAGCAGTGGGGATCAGCAAAGTTGTACATTTACCCTTTAATTAAAAGGGTCAGAAAAAATCAATATCCAAATAATATGACAAAACATGCATTTAAATAACTGCAGATGAGGTGTTACAGGTAAATGATAGTATTACAGAGTGTAAGACAAAAAGCTGGCTGATGAGAAGAAATGCTGTCATGTAATGTTTACTGAAAAGAATAAGGTTAATAGGGAAGATAGTGAATGAATAGACTAAATGCTAGGGTGGTCAGGACTAAATCATCTAAGAATTAGAGTACCGTGAGCCTAATATTAAAACAATTACGTCTACTATTACTGTTTTATCAAACAGCAATTGCATATGTGATGCGACAGTTAAATAAAAACTTCCTTACTGACTGTAATTCCTTCCCAAAATACTTATTTTACCTTTTTTTTAAAAAAAATCCACTTCTCTTCTTCACGTCGTTTCCACCGGTAAAGAAAAGCTACATTTAGTAATATACAGGAAGGTTAGCCCTTTCGCATTTAGTGCCTCTACACATGTTACAGAAGAATTCTGTTAATCATAATGATAAATCAAGGTTTGGAGAGAAAAAAAACTTATGCCTCTGATAATGATAATTTATCCAATATTTACACATATTCAAGGTCTTGAGGATACACATGTCCCTGCTCTTCACATACTGTGCATATTAAAGCTATCTCTCAAAATCTATGTACTGTACTCCTTCAGTGTCAACTTTTACATTAACAAATGTCTTCATCCATGAATCCTGGATTATATCCTATTGCCAGTTACACATGAACTGACCTTGTGTATCATCTACAGTTCTCATAATATATTTGCTATTATTCACAAACTTGACTCCCAGATATGCGGCTCATACATTGTCCCCCTAGAGTAAATATGTTCGTTAATTACCCAAATTTGTACTAAAATTTACTAAAAATAGCACAAAATGTTAGACTAACAACTAGGTACTGGGTCCATGGGGGCCTGAACACAACCCTGCTTTGCCCACTGATATACATGTTCCATATCTGCAAATTCATCAGCCAAGACCTCGCAGAGTACATCCCTTGTGGATACTGAAAGAGCACATTATATATTAACTGTTTAAAATCCTTAAGTTGAATGTTTTTTTTTTCTCCTTTTAACTTCATTCATAAAAAAATATATGCTCTGTAAGGCTATACATTATTCATGAAGTACTTTATTATGCAACTGAATTTATCACTAGTTAAAACAATGGCCAAGGCCACTTAGTTTATTATTTTATTTAAAATTTTTGCTCAAAAATAGTTTTCTTCATACAATCTAATGTATACTAAGCTTTAACAAGTGTATTAAAAAATTCAATATATGCAGACTGACACAGAATGAAGTTTACAGCTAATTTAATTATGTCAAATTTAACCTGCTAATTTTAAGATTTTATCTTTATCCAGAAAGAGAAACTTTTTGTAGTGTTCAGTTGTAAATTTTGCAAATAAAAAAAAATACTTGAGATTGCTACACAAATGTTTTTGTTTCCTGTCTTTTCTTTGTTTCTTGGGTGATATCACAGTACTTTTATTGCCCTGTCAGGGCCCTAATTATTGTAATACTGTATTAAATGTTAAAACTTTTTTGTACTTTCACATTACATAAATACACTAATAGGCAATGATTGTACTTTGTTTTTATGCAGAATTATAAATAATGGTACTTTCTGTAGTTAATTAAAAAAAAATTCATGCAAAGCAAAAAAAAATCATTTTATTTATAAATAAATCAGGATAAAGGAATTAAAAAAGGCAAGAGGGCTAATGCCAAGGTCACAAATGAAGGAACACTTACAAAAGATAGCACAAAGCAGTACTTGAAATGTATTTATTCATACATCTGTCATACATCATGGTAAAAACAATTGTTGTACATATACAAATGCCCTATCATTCTATAATCCATCCGTCTCTTGAACACTGTCATGCACAGTTCAACAGCAAGCACTATACATGAGCACACACAAACTACATGAATGCAACCCACTATGTTACAAATGCTGTATAAATGAGTTTGAGGACAATTGAAATCTGATGGAACACTTTGATGAAAACCTAACCTAAATAAAAAATACAGCAGTAATATGACGTTTACTTTTACTTTATATACAACACAAAAGGCAACGAATATTTACAAAAAATATGCAGTTCAAGTCTCTCTATATGAAATATCTTCATCTTTAACCTGCCATCAATAGCTACATCAATTGTATTTCAAAACCATAAAATACAAAGGTGCTTACAAGGAGCAGTGAAGTTCCTATCAGTGCATAATATTCAGTGCAGCTTACATGAAGAATGGTCTTGAAAGAGGTTTCTGAACTGAAAGACAGCTTTTCTGAAGTCCAGGTGGAACATTCTTGATACTACAATAACCTATACTTGTTAATTGCTATCAAGTGATTTCCAGGAGTATTGAATGGCTATTGGTTCCTTGGGGTTCAAATAACAAGTGGTTTCCCTGTAAGGGGGAGAGCAAAATGTAAGATTATCTAACTAGGGAAAGATATCTGCTCACCATGTGACATTATGAGTTAATAGTCATTAAAGAGATCCAATACAGCACATTTCCTTATAAGATATGAAAAGGAAAATGAGCTTAATTGAATTACTACCTATAGGTTATACTACATGACTGTCACACACTGAGCTACATACATCAAGTTTAAAGAAAGATCTAAGACTGATAGTAGGAAGACTTGAGCCAAAATACACAGTGGCCCTTTTACATTAGCCCTCGTGCCAATAAAAATCTGGTAATACAAACAACAAAGTAAAATATGATTTAATTTCACTTGGCATGAATAAAACAAACCTTCAAGAAGCAATAATGGCTATAAATACCAAAATCTACATATAAATTAGATAGAAGCAAATGAAGTTAGCAATTCTAATAGAAAAGCATATTTTTTATACAAGAGATGAAGAAAGATTAGATTAGAAATAAAAACTAATTAACAGGTTATGTAGTTTGGGAAAATGAAGCTAGTAATTAGTTTAAGGGACGTGAAAATGATAATGGTGATGAACAACAATCTGAGTAGCGTGCAGATGGCAGAAGTGCAACAGGGTAATCACTTAGTCAAGGCAGCCAGTGCGATTAGTGACTGGCCGTGACCTGGGAACCCACGAGGTCTTGAACAGCATTGGCCTCAAGGGTTCCAGGTCACATATAGAGGGAGTGTGATGACCGGGGATTGGAAGGGCAGAGCCAGCAGGGCGTGTTGGGGGAGTTTGCAACTCACCCGCTGTTGGGGAGGGCAAAACACCCCCGACGGTTGTGTCGTGCCTTATCCGGGATGTGGCACCTGTGGCTTGGGGTTTGTGGCTCTGACGATCTCTTCGTTCCACCTCGTTTTCTTGATTTCGTGAACCACCCTGTTAGTACAAAAAATACTTGGTACAGAATATATGTCAGGTTTTGTCAAAAGATCAGTATATCGTGTAACATTACACAAAGAATAAGCAGATACTAGAAGACAAGTATTACTCATGGCCACTAAAAAAAAAAAAAAAAAAAAGGATTATACAAAAAACATTCACTACAATAACTTTGATAAACTCGGTGGGATATGGCCAGTTTGTTAAAAAAAAACTGACAAATTAAGTAAAAAGAATAGAAGATTGAATTTAAAGTAGACAAATGACATGTAATGAGGTAGTAGGTTGGTAGACAGCAACTGCCCAGTGAGGTATTACCTTCCTACCAAATGAGTGTGAAATGGAAACCCGTAATTGTTTTACATGATGGTAGGACTGCTGGTGCCTTTTTTCTGTCTCATAAGCATGTGATAACAGGTATATTTTGCTACTTCTACTTACACTTAGGTCACACTAAACATGCATGTACATGTATATATATCTAGACACCCATCTTGGTTTTCTTCTATTTTCTTAATAGTTCTTGTTCTTCTTTATTTCCTATCTCCATGGGGAAGTGAAAAAGAATTCTCCCTCCCAAGTCATGTGTGACATAAGAGGATCTAAAATGCTGGGAGCAAGGGGCTAGTAACCCCTTCTCCTATATAAATTACTAAATTTAAAAGAAAACTTTAATTTTTCTTTTAAGTTCACCCTGCCTCGGTGGGATACAGCCAGTTCGTTGGAAAAAAAAAAATAAAGAAGTGCCATGTAATAGAAATGGGAGTTTGCAATAACAGGCCATATGAGTACAGATCATGATAAAATATTATAAACATCAAATAGGGAATCTAAGAATCATTTTATTTACATGGTCTCTATAAGACCACAAACAAAATCATGAGGAACATAAGAGTTCCTTGTGCTACAGTAGCAAACTATCAACAGACTTCATATACATAAATATTTCCAACATGAGCCAAAAACTGGAACAAGTAGGTGTCTGCAGGTAAAAAAAAAAAAAAAAAAAAAAGGAAGTGGGATGCAAGTTGGATTGTTATTGTATTCACAGGAGTACTAAACCAATTTAAGTAATCGAGAAATGAACAGATTAAAAAAAAATTAGTTACAAAAATAAATTGAGAACACTAAATGACAACAATGGATAATAGGAAGTGGAGGTGAGAAGTACATTCCCTGCAATCTGAAGGAGGGGTGGGGGTATTTGCAGTGTGAAGGGGCATCTGAACTATAGTATTGGTGCACCTCTGGTGATACAGTAATCAAACGAATGATGATGGGGGGGTGTTTCTTCTTTTTCAGGTCCCCCTACCTCGATGGGAGATAGCCAGTTAAAAAAAAAAAAATAGTAGTTCCTTGACCAACATTTTCTTCTCACTTATGGTACATGTGCAGGGAGATCAGCAACATTAAATCATATAAAACTAATTTTACAAGTGTCCAAATACCACACCTACTGAATATCAATAGTAATCCAGATGTAAAGTTGCAACAGAAAACAGGCACTTAAATTTTTTTTATCTATGATACCTCATATGTAAAGCTGAAATCAACTAGAATCTTGATGCCAATAAAACACCCTAAAATATGGAGGAGCTTATCTAATGACTTAAAAATGTTTTAAGAATCTGCCAAAACTTTATGTAAAATCAACCATGTGTAATTTTATGCAACATTATTAAATGCTACCAAACTTTATGTATGTCTCTCACTAACTTTCATATTCATACCCTTTTATAGCCTATCCCTATTTTCATACATTATGTTTCTTATGAGGTGCTCAACATCAATTTCTTAATGCTACTTATCAATTATGTTTTCTTGATTTTAAATTAGGTTAGGTGAGGTCACAAATCTTCAAAAATCTACATTTAACCACAAATAAGCAGAAAAAATGGCCATGATACATCCCATAGAGGTGGTCAAAAATAAAGACCAGAAAAAGTTCAAAACTGTGAGAGTCTTACTTCTCGTGCAAGAATAAGCTGCTTATTACCACTAAATTATTACCCTCAGTAGTTATTACTGCACTACAAATTTTACAGCAAAAGTCAGAAACCTAAAGGAGCCAAGAGCAAAATATTTAACAGGCTTTAACAACTTTAAAGTCGTATGAGAGGATGTTAGTAAACCCTCTTGGATGGTTACCAACCTACTACCTTATGTTGATCTTTACCTTTTAGAAGCACAAATTCTACTAAACAATCCAAATATTTTCACATTAATTGTAGAATACTATAAGTATAAATTAGTTTTAACCCTTCACCAGGCAGGCACTGAAATCAGTAAGAAATCAAAGTTCTGCTCCTATAGGCTTAAAGCTTCTTTCAATTTTTATATTTTTGGGGCTGTAAAATTAAAAAATTGAGGGTGAAAAATGTCCCCCTGCCATATAATGGTAAAAACTTTCAAAAAAATAATAATTAAAAATGTTAATAAAAGACTTACAAGTATTTTTAAAATTTATTATTCATTAAAAAAAAAAAGTATACAAATAACAATACTAACTTGTTTCCAAACACATGTAAAACTATGGCAATGGATAACTGATGCTGTAAAAAACTAGAGTAACTCTTGTGAAGTATTTTTACATAAACATTTACATTATTATTATTATAATCAAATAGAAGCGCTAAACCACAGGGGTTATACAGCGATGCAGATTATTGCAGGATGCAGGGAGAATGGGTTGTAAGAGGGAGATGGATGATTAGTAGGGTATGGAGTGCAGCAGGATGGTGGATAGTGCAGGGATAGAGGGTAGAAAGAGATCAAGGTAGAAGGGACTGAGGGAGGTGCTAGAGGTATAATCTTCAGAGTTTGTGTAGTAAGTCAGTTTCTGTCAAAAAGTCAACGAGAGAGTCAGGATTAAAGGAGGTCCATCTGCAAGAAGGGAAGGTAAAGAAAGGGCCAGAGCGAAGACGCCATTGGAGGTAAATTCTGCGTGCTCGTTGATAGTGGGGGCAGTCCAACAGAATATGTCGAACAGACACTGGAACCTGACAATGCTCACAGAGAGGGGCAGGGAGCCTCTCCATGAGATACCCGTAAGACGAAGTGTGGCCGATGCGACGACGGGAGAGCGTAGTCTCCCAACTTCGACATTGGTGACAAGAGGAAGGCCAGAAACCTATAACCGGTTTAATAGAATGAAGTTTGTTATTCAGCAGGTCAGACCAGCGTTGTTGCCAATGGGTGCGAAGGTGGGTAGCAATGACCGCAAAATAGTCCGTGAAAGGAACACCTCTATATGAAACTGGAAGGTCATGTACTGCTGACCGCGCAGCAGTGTCTGCCTGTTCATTGCCCTGTACGTCAACATGACCAGGGACCCAACAAATGACAATATCTTTATGCTTGCTAAAGATATGGCGTAACCAAAGGTGGATACGAAGAACTAGGGGGTGAGGTGTATCAATTTTACTGGATAGCCTGTAAAGCACTAAGGGAGTCTGAAACGACCACAAATGGTGACACAGGCATAGATGCAATACGGATAAGTGCCACAAGAATGGCATACAATTCAGCCGTAAATATGCTAGCCGAGGGTAATAGATGCCCTCGTACAACGCTGTCCGGAAACACTGCTGCGAATCCGACGCCGTCAGATGACTCTGAACCATCGGTGCATACTGCGATGGCATGGGAATGAGAACGGAAATGGTCTAGAAAGAAAGAGCGAGAAGCCGCCGTAGGTAGTTGGGCTTTCGCGCAAGGTAGAGGAATAGAACCGACACGGACAGCAGAAACTTCCCAAGGGGGCAGGGAAAAGGGAGATGTCACATGAACATATAGAGGTGGGAGCTGAAGGGAAGACAGGAGTGAATGTAGACGAAGAGAAAAGGGACGAAGTAAGCAGGGGCGACGAACAAATAAAGAGCACCTACTAACATCTGTAACAATCCTATACATGGAAGGATTGCGGAGGTCATGAGAGCGAACAAAACAGCGAATGCAATGTGCATCACGACGATCGGATAAGGATGGAATGTTCGCTTCTACATAGAGGCTCTCAACCGGGAAGAACAAATGCACCAAGGCATAGCGTAATCCCTGGTGATGGATGGGATTAAGAATGGAAAGAGTAGCAGGGAGGCCGCCGAATATATCTGGTCACCATAATCGAGTTTCGACAAAATTAGGGCTGAATGTGGCGAAGGAGAGTTCTACGATCAGCCCCCCATGAAAGATGTGCGAGGGTTTTAAGAAGGTTCAGCCTGGTGTGACAAGTTGCCTTCAGAGAGGTAATGTGAGGTTTCCAGGACAATCGACGGTCGAACAGGAGGCCGAGAAACCTGACTATCACGTTCTGGGATACGTGAGCCGTATAGGTACAATGGATGATCAGAGACCACTGAACGTCTAGTAAACGTAATTTGATGAGTTTTGCCACTAGAAAATTTAAACCCGTGAGTGGAGGCCCAAGCAGAAACCCGGTTGATGGCATGCTGGAGGGAAACTGCAATGAGGTGACAGTCAGCACCTGCACAAGCTATAGCAAAGTCATCCACAAAGAGCGATGACCAAATATTGGATGGGAGAACAGATGCCAGATTATTTATAGCAAGCAGAAAGTGTTGTGCTCAGAACACATCCCTGAGGGACACCTTCAGCTTGGACAAATTCCGGGGAGAGTTCATTACTAACCCGGACTCGGAAATGTCTGTCAGTTAAGAAGGCCTTAAGAAAGAATAGTAGGTTGCCTCGGAGGCCTAAGGAGTGGGCCTGGGCCAAGATATTATATCTCCAAATTGTGTCATAAGCCTTCTCAAGGTCGAAAAAGATAGCGATAACCGAATGGTTATTCGCAAAGGCATTACGAATATACGTATCCAAGCGCAGCAAGGGGTCAATGGCAGAACGGCCCTTACGGAAGCCATATTGACTAGGGGAGAGACTATTGTGTGTCTCTAAATACCACATCAAACGTTTATTAACTAGACGTTCCATCACCTTGCAAACTGCACTGGTAAGAGCGATGGGACGGTAGTGAGAGGAATCACGTCCCGCAGTACCTGGTTTTCAAAAAGAGAGAACAATAGCAGACTTCCACAGCTGGGGAAGAACTCCTTGCGACCATATGAGATTAAAGAGTCGTAAGAGGACAGTAAGAGCAGACTGATGTAAATGCTGTAGCATACGAATATGTATGCCGTCTGGCCCAGCTGCCGATGATCGGCAAGCAGAGAGCATTGCCTCCAGTTCTTGAAGGGTAAAAGGCACATTATAGGATTCTTCTCTAAGAGAAGAAAAATCTAAGGGCTTTAACTCGCTGGCAGACTTAGAAGAAAGGAACGAGGGGCATAGATGGAGCCCCTGAGAAATGCGGACGAGATGATTACCAATTTCAGTGGCAACGGCAAGAGGGTGTGCTATATCGACACCAGCAACCTGAAGAACAGGAGCCGGGTCGGGAGAATTTACCACTAATTTCCGCACTTTCTTCCAGACTGCACTCATCGAGGAAGCCGAAGTGACAGTAGAAACGTAATCTCGCCAGCAAGTGCGTTTAGCATCACGTATGACACGGCGAGCAATAGCTCTCTTCTGATTAAAATCAAGGAGTCTGTCTGTGGTTCTGTTATACCGATACCTGCCCCATGCAGCGCGTTTCAAACGCACTGCCCGAGCACAAGTAGGAGACCACCAAGGCACGCACTTCTGAGGATGCTTGCCCAAGGTTTGGGGAATAGACTGTGAAGCCGCTGTGAAGATGGAGGACGAAAAGAGATGTAAAACCTCATCAATGGAGGATGAGGTAGGAACCTCATGAAAGGCAGTAAGATGTGCGTAAAGGTCAAATTTAGCCCGGTCAAATTGCCAGCGTGGGCAATGAGGAGGTGGAGAAAACAAAGGGTACTTAAGGATGATTGGGAAATGATCGCTGTCATGTAAGTCCAGGAGGACAGACCAGGTGAAGTCAAGGACTGTTGAGGAAGAGCAGATGGAGAGATCAATACAGGAGAAAGAATGAGTTCGAGGATCAAAATGGGTAGGAGTACCCGTATTTAAAACATGGAGGGGAAGAGAAGCAAGAAATGCCTCCAACTGAATGCCACAGGAGTCACAGTGCGACCCTCCCCAGAGAAAATGGTGTGTGTTAAATTCGCCAAGTAATAGAAGGAAGAAACCAGAAAATCAACATCTGGGATAGACAATGCCCGCGAAGGGGAGAGATATAAAGAACAGAGTGTATACCACTTATTCAAGTGGATACGGGCTGCGGTGTAATGTAAGGAAGAAGGAACATAGAGCTGACGGTATGGAACACCAGTGCGTATAAGAAGAGCACTTTCGTTAAAGGTTCCATCGGAAAAAGGATCCGATGAATATAACAAATCATAGCCTGAAAAGGGCCTGATAACAGTGGATTGTAATTTGGGTTCTTGCAAACAGACCCCAACAGGGAAAAACTGAGAGAGCAACACCTGAAGCTCACCCCGGTTACCCCTGAGGCCTCGGAGATTCCACTGCAAATAAGCCATGATTTATGGAGAGCAAGATATAAGTGGAAGTGAGAGGAATCTATGGACTAAGGTTAGAAAAGTTTACGTGTGGAGGCAGCGGAAGACCTGTAATCAGAGAAGGAGGAGGACGTTGTGAAGGAAGGAGGGGGGTTGAGACGAAGAAGAGAGATGAGGAACCTCAGGTGGAGTAGTGTCCATCATCGGTCCAGAAATATATTCTGCAATAGCTTCCAGTGTTTCGGAAGTCAAAGATGCAGAATGTGGGACTACATTAGAAATGGAAGAAGAGTCTTATAACGATCGGGGAGTCTATAGACTGTACTAAAGTAGAGGGCGAGGAGATAGAAGAGGAAACTGTCGAAGGGGCTTGGGAGGGGACAGGGGATGAAGGTAGTGTATGAGGAGGAGGATGAACCTCCACACACGTTATAGAACTAGTCGGAGGCGAAGAACCTGGCAGTAGGGATTTTTTGCCGGGCTTATGAGAAGAAGGGGGGCGCTGAGGTTTAGGTGAAGGACGAGGACGTGTAGACTCAGAATTGTGTGAGTGAGTAGAGGAAGGAGTGTGGACAGTATGGGAAGCCGAGGTAGGGACCTCGGAGCCAAGAATATCAAAAGGATTCGAGACGGGTGATTGAGGATGAGGCGACCACAGAGGAAGCCATGGAAGTTGGGACCCCAGAAGCGGGGCGACGTTTAGCAATTCGAGAATAGGAAATGCGGGAAGTCTCCCTTGAAGGCGTAGATGAGAGACGGCCATAGCATATGAGAAGCCTTCCGCCTCTTTGAGACAACGGATTTCCCGCTCATTCAGGTAAACCTGACAACGGTGAGAATACGACGGATGTGCCTCATGACAGTTAAGGCAAGAGGGAGGTAGAGTACAAGAAGAACTGGCATGGTCGTCAGCACCACAGACTGGGCATTCGGCCATGGACCTGCAATATTTCGCTGGATGACCAAAACGCCAGCAGTTTCTACACTGTTGCGGTGTAGGGGTCACCTTTCGGACTTGTAAACGTTGACCTGCAATGTAAACCGAAGGTGGTAGTTCACGGCAGTCAAATGTTAAACGAGCTATATTGCAAGGATAACGTCTTCGCTTATTGGCAGGAAGGACAAAAGTGTCAACTTTAAGGATAGGGAGTTCTTGGAGCTCAAGCTGCTCTAAAATGTCATCACCACATGTCTGGAAATTCCGTTGGACAATGGTGTCGGGCAAAATGACAGAACCACAACAAGAATTGAGGGAATGGTGCTTGTCAATAGTAACAGGAGCAATATCTATGGTTGTAAGAAGAGAAAGATCGCGAGCTTGGCCAGCATTCTGGACCGTGATGATGCGAGTGCCGCTCTTGAGAGCGTGAAATGAGATGTCTTTACCAACATGGCGTAGCAGAGCCTTACCAATACTATGGTCTGAAAGATAGGTATTAGGAGAAGTCGGTCGCAGAGTAAAAACTTTGTCCAATGAGTAGTTTGAAACAGAGTTTAAGGGAGTGTGTGACGAGCTGGTCGTTTCTGAGATGAACGAGAAGGAAGTGTCGAATCGTCATGTGTGGGTCTTGGTCGTTTGGGTGTGGGACCGGGGGTGGTCCGATGGGAGACGGGCGAGCGATCGAAAATTGCCGCACCGTCGAGGAGAAGCCGGAATCAAGGTCAGAGAAGAGTGAAGGTCAGATATGTCAAAGGGGTCAGAACCTCGGTACCTGAAGCAGGTGACGAACCGGCACCAGCAAGAGGTACAGGGGCATGAGAGGTGTCCAAAGAGTTGTCCGTTAACGAGGCAGGGTCAGTACTGGGTGCGGTATCAGGAAGGGGCCCGGGGGTAGTGGGTTCATGGATTGGGTCAGCCATGGTTAGGTTACTTCTTTCTTTTTATTTTTAAGAAAAAAGAAGAAAGAAAAGAAAATAAAAATAAAAAAAGAATAAAAAAAAGGGGGGAACGTGGAGGAATAGCTCCTAGGAGGAATGAAAGGGAGCGTAAATCCCCCTCTGCGCCCAAGAGGACCTCAACTCCGCAAGTAGTGCAGATGCTGCATGGAACCCGTGCCATACCCTACCCTTCATGCCAGTAAACCAGCAATCTGGGATAGCAACCTCACATCCACCGAGCCATCTCGGCGGACAAAAGAGAGGGCAGCCGGATATCCGCCACAAAGCATACCGCCTTCGGTCACCACCCCCGGAATCCGAAAGGTGGCCTCCAGAGATACACCCGTCGCCCAAAAGATACCCAAGGCCACCCCATGGGTGACCGGAGAGGGATCGGGACATCCCCAGGCGATCCAGATTCCCCGGCAAACTACACCACCGCCAAGGACCTCAATGGAATGGGATGGACCACGATACCCTTCCCCCTACCTAGGAACGAGAATGCCTGAGGAGAGAAGCTCCCAGGGTAAAACTGGGAAGGAACTAAGGGAGGGATGAGGAAGAGGAGGAAAGGGAAAAAGGGAGGATGGAGGAGATGGGATAGGGAAGGGGGGATTGGGGGGTAATTAGGTTCGGTCTGAAGAAGAAGACCAAAAGGTCCAATTCCTCAGACCGATAGCCTCTTTACCTCGTCAAGGAGCCCCCCTTAAAGAGGATAAACATTTACAGCCTCTCCTCAATTAGCGATGTACTTGTTTACTGACACTTCGAACTTACGATGGGCTCTCTGACCAGTATTCATACCTAAATAATGTATATTAGAGCCGATTTCCTCTATTCTGTTTATTTCAATATACAGTACACTACTGTATAAACATTTAAAAATATACTTATACACTAGAAATGTTATAAATGGTGCAAAGGTGACATTAAAACAATATCAAAGATGGTCGACACAAACTCGCTACCATTATAGTATGCTCCTCACTTAGCGACAAATTCGTTTAACGACGTGGTCTTAGGAACGGAACTCCATCGCTAAGTGAGGAGAGGCTGTACTTCACATTATATTTTATTCTAGACTGGAAAGGGTATGGAAATCAATGAAACAGTTACTACTTTTGTTCATGCAGAAATTCATCTTGCACAGCTGATTTGCTTTTGTTAGTTTTGTTGTTGGAGAAGTTGCATGAATTCAACAGTGAGGCAGTGTTGCGTTACACCCCCTATCATCATCAGGTATGACAGCACACTGATAATTCACAGAATTAGATCTCTCTGTCCCAGAGAGAGACTTTCACTTGATGCACTTGAAGCATGTGAAGTGGATCAAGAAGTCATTGGAGATCTCAGGCTCCTTGCCACTTCCAGTTGTGAAGATTTTGCAGTGAAAGTCACTTTTAACCTGAAGTCCTTCAAGGGCATAAATCTTTTCTTCCTGGCATCACAATCACCAAGAATTTATAACAGCAAAATCGATGATATATGCAAACAAACACATAAACCACCATTTTGATTTCACTGGCATTTTGTACAAATGAACCAACATTTCACTTCTATGTCTCCCATATGATCATTATAGTTCTTGATGATAGAGGAACAGTCAACGTGCTCCTTATGTTTGGTATCCTTGCTGTACTTCCTTATCTTTGTCACATGTTCAATTCCCATGTCATTTGTCAGCAACATCATAACCTTGTTCTTTTCATCTTAAAGCAATGACATCATCACAGGATCTGTAATCACATCCCTTTTCACATTTTTTGTTTTCCATTTCCTTGATATCCATTAGAGGTGGTCTTCCAATGCTGTTTTCCCAAACAGTACCTGCATTTTTTTTTTTCAACAAGTCGGCCGTCTCCCACCGAGGCAGGGTGACCCAAAAAGAAAGAAAATCCCCAAAAAGAAAATACTTTCATCATCATTCAACACTTTCACCACACTCATACATAATCACTGTCTTTGCAGAGGAGTCAGATACGACAGCTGAGAAAAGTCCCTCCCAGCTGTCACTATCTCAGACCCTCTTTAAAGTGCAGGCCTTGTACTTCCCATTTCCAGGACTCAAGTCCAACTAAATCAATTAACTGGTTTCTCTGAATCCCTTCACAAAATGTTACCCTGCTCACACTCCAACAGATCGTCATGTCCCAAAACCATTCGTCTCCATTCACTCCTATCTAACACGCTCACACATGCTTGCTGGAAGTCCAAGCCCTCGCCCACAAAACCTCCTTTACCCCTTCCCTCCAACCTTTTCTAGGACGACCCCTACCCCGCCTTCCTTCCCTACAGATTTATACGCCTCCAAGTCATTCTACTTTGATCCATTCTCTCTAAATGACCAAACCACCTCAACAACCCTCTTCAGCCCTCTGACAAATACTTTTAGTAACTCCACACCTTCTCCTAATTTCCACATTCAATTTTCTGCATAATATTTACACACACATTGCCCTAATACAGGACATCTCCACTGCCTCCAGCCTTCCTCGCTGCAGCATTTGCAACCCATGCTTCACACCCATATAAGTGTGTTGGTACCACTATACTTTCGTACATTCCTTCTTTGCCTCCATGGATAACGTTTTTTGTCTCCACAGATACCTCAATGCACCACTCACCTTTTTTCCTTCATCAATGCTATGGTTAACCTCATCCTTCATAAACCCATCCGCTGACACATCAACTCCCAAATATCTGAAAACATTTACTTCTTCCATAATCCCTCTCTCCAATGTGATATCCAGTTTTTCTTTATTTAAATCGTTTGATACCCTCATCACCTTACTCTTATCTATGTTCACTTTTAACTTTCTACCTTTACACACTCTCAGTACCTGCATACCTGCAATTATATTAGTATTCAGAAACTTCACCAAAGAAAGACTGGTGAAGTTATCTTCATATATTATTTTATAACTGTGTGTCCATAGTCATGGCAAATGCAGTAATGACCTCTGAGCAAATGTAGAGCTTTTTCTCTTCTCAGGATGATTATGAAAGGTTGTACTATCTTGATACATCTGTATGTCATGTATGAATCCATCACCATTGGTATGGCAACAAGGTGAAACCCTACTTACCACGCTTTGTCTTGATATACTGCCGAAGGTTACCAGATCTTGTGCCCTTGTATTCCAAAATTACTTCATCAATATCCTGCTTTGGTGTTTCTTTAACCTTCAGGAAAGCTTCAGTGATGGCACTGAACAGGGTCTGACCTTACAGGTCATCATTCATACGATTGTTCTCCAGTAACCCTACGCCCGATGTAAACAGGACACCTCGGTGCTCGCCTGCCCTCAACGCATGGCTAGCTGCCAACTACTCTATTTACTAATTTCATTTTCTAATATTAATGTCCTAGACTACTCTTAGATGACATTACATTTGCTACCTGAGAAATCCTGGTTTTAGTGGCCAAGTAATCATCTAAAGAGAGGGTTTTGTGTTGCACCCAAATATAGCAATTATCCAATGAAACTCATCACTTCCATAAACTGTCTGGAATTTAGAGTTAAGATTTTTAGCATAGCATACAAATTTGTTTGAAACAACTTCATTTACCAGATCTTTAGTAACTTTTGTTTTTCTTTTCTGTCACCCACCTTGGTGGGATACAGCCAGTTCATTGAAAAAAAAAAATCTTTAGTAAATGTTTGGGAAAAATATTGAAATGGACACGTATGTGTATTAATGTTTGTACTCAGATAATGGCTGATTTTCCTAGTCATCTTTGTCCCAGTGCATTAAATGCTCTGTTTTGTACATTTTCTCTCCTTAATTCTTCGCCTTGTCATAGTTTGGCTAACTCACTGCTTCTTCCATGGTAATTCTGGCTGCTTATCTTTGCCTAATGTTGTCACATCATGAATGCATTCATCATTACTTTCCACCTCTGCTGAGTCAGTGTCACATTCCCTGTCAACATGAGGCTCAACCATGACAAGTCCATTCTCCTTTGGGCTCTTGTCCCATAAAACATACTCACTGGAACTGAAATGACAAGAAAACACAACATGAGTTTGACAAATTAATAAATATATCACATTTACAATGTATAAACATGTTGTTTCTACAGTTAGCACCCTGGATGAAATACCATTTCCCAAATAGAGTGCCATTTGTGACTCCTTTGGATCGTATTTTCACTGATACGTCACTAGTATTAATGTCATTGATATGTCACTTGTATTAATAAATATCAATAGTGTGTCTCAAACATTCAACCAAGCACTGAAACAAATTCAGAAACTTACCGCCATTCTGGAGTGGTGAAAATCAAGGAACACGTAAACTTTGCATCAGATCCAACTCTGGTGAGCATTCAGCGGAAACTGTTTTCACTTGGCTACCCCAGCCAATCAGATGCGATGGAAAGCGCCACATCATAGATGACATAGCTCCTAGAAGCCCTGTGATTGGT
>WNWK01000912.1:260000-356509 GCA_009830355.1 Cherax destructor | reverse complement strand
GAGTGGGCATGTTGTCCATTTTTTTTTCAAATCTAGGGGATTTGTATAATGTCGTTAGGTGGTCTGCGGCCCTTCTGTGGGGGTGAAAATATTTCTGCATTTTCTACCTTGCTGTCATTTAGTGGGTTGCTGAACACTGACTCATACTGTTCTTTTAGGATTTCACTCATTTCCTGTTCATCGTCAGTATACGAATCTCCTCTCAATAATGGTCCAATTCTACAGGTAGTTCTTAGCTTGGATTTTGCATAGGAATAAAAATATTTTGGGTTACTTCCAATATCCTGTATGGCTCTTTGTTCCCTTTGTACTTCTTCTGTCAGGTATGACATCTTAAGTTTGTGCTCTAATTCAGTGATCTCTCGGTTAAGGCTATCTCTCCTCTGTTGAAACATATTTGTGTTTTTCAGCAATTCAGTAACCCGTTTTCTTCTCCTGTACCATCTCCTACGCTCTCTCTCTATATCTGATCTTCTTCGGGGTTTCCTCAATGGTACGTGTTTCATACATACCTTGTATGCTTCTGTATTCAGCTTCTCTAGGCACTGGTGGGGATTTAGGGTGCTCATGTCTGATTCCCATGATATGTCTGATAGCTCTTGGTTTATTCTTTCCCAGTCAATTCTATGGTTATTAAAATTAAACTTACTGAACATCCCGTCTCTAACATTAGTGTCGCAGTTCCCTAACCCTGAGTTAATACTAGTTTGAACTTCTATGATGTTATGATCAGAGTATATTGTTTTTGTAACTGTTATGTCTAAGTAGAAGTAACAAGACATACCTGAAATCTTGCATGTTTATGAGACAGAAAATAGACACCAGCAATCCTACCATCATGTAAAACAATTACAGGCTTTCGTTTTACACTCACTTGGCAGGACGTAGTACCTCCCTGGGCGGTTGCTGTCTACCAACCTACTACCTAGGTTGATATATATATATATATACTTATACATATAGTATATACATGTACACACACACACATATATATATATATATATATATATATATATATATATATATATATATATAAATGAATAGCACATGCTTTTTCAAGCAAGGTCAAGTTTTGTCTCTAACCCCCTGTGCTTTATTTGCATACTTTGTCGTCCCCACTCTCTCTCCTTTCCCCTTTCCCCAATCCTCCCCTCCTGGCGTCTCGTGGGACGGGAAGGGAGGGAAGGGAAGAGTGGGGAAAGGCAATCCTTAACGAGGCCTAGTTTTTAATTTAAGGATGGACGCGTGATTTATACTCCCCAGCTCCTGTGTGTCACTGCTGTGTTAGCCCCCCAGGGGAGGGCAGGGGAGGCATGGTGGGGGCGGGGAGAGAACCAAGGGGCGATGGGAGGGAAAGAGTGATGGTGGGAAGGAGGTTGTGATGTAGAAAAGGAGGGGAAGCGGGAGGAGGAATGTGTTGGTGAGGGAGGAGGGGAAGGGGGAGTGAGGAAAGTGTTGGAGGAGGGGGAGGGAAGGAAGGGGGACAAAAGAGCAAGGAAGGGGAGGGTATGAGGAGACATGCAAGGAAAAAAGAGAGGAAGGGGAGATGAAGGAAAAAAAGGAGGGGATAGGGAGATGGAAGGAAAATAGAGGAGGGAGGAAGAGACAGAAGGAAAAGAAAAGAAGAAGAGGAGACGAGAGCAAAGAAATGAGTAAGATACTGAAGAAGTGTGAGTCAGTGAGCTGTTAACCACAACAACTATCAACAATCAGTGAGCTGTTAACCACAACAACTATCAACAATCAGTGAGCTGTTAACCACAACAACTATCAACAATCAGTGAGCTGTTAACCACAACAACTATCAACAATCAGTGAGCTGTTAACCACAACAACTATCAACAATCAGTGAGCTGTTAACCACACCAACTATCAACAATCAGTGAGCTGTTAACCACACCAACTATCAACAATCAGTGAGCTGTTAACCACAACAACTATCAACAATCAGTGAGCTGTTAACCACAACAACTATCAACAATAAGTGAGCTGTTAACCACACCAACTATCAACAATCAGTGAGCTGTTAACCACACCAACTATCAACAATCAGTGAGCTGTTAACCACACCAACTATCAACAATCAGTGAGCTGTTAACCACACCAACTATCAACAATCAGTGAGCTGTTAACCACACCAACTATCAACAATCAGTGAGCTGTTAACCACACCAACTATCAACAATCAGTGAGCTGTTAACCACACCAACTATCAACAATCAGTGAGCTGTTAACCACACCAACTATCAACAATCAGTGAGCTGTTAACCACAACAACTATCAACAATCAGTGAGCTGTTAACCACACCAACTATCAACAATCAGTGAGCTGCTAACCACAACAACTATCAACAATCAGTGAGCTGTTAACCACAACAACTATCAACAATCAGTGAGCTGTTAACCACACCAACTATCAACAATCAGTGAGCTGTTAACCACACCAACTATCAACAATCAGTGAGCTGTTAATCACACCAACTATCAACAATCAGTGAGCTGTTAACCACAACAACTATCAACAATCAGTGAGCTGTTAACCACAACAACTATCAACAATCAGTGAGCTGTTAACCACACCAACTATCAACAATCACAACCAGTTTTTCATGAAGGAGCCTCAAAACACTGTCAATGTATGCAACACTTCTAACATAACCCTAACTCCACTGGACTTTAAAAAAGCCATCAACATGCCCATACACTCAGCCCCAGACTCGTGGAACTCCGTGTTCATCAAGAGCTGGAAATAAATGGTATAAAATACCGACACAATGGAAAAATAAACACATAACCAGTATAATGTGATCCTTTATTGACAACGTTTCGCCCACGCAGTGGGCTTTATCGAGACACAGACAGATCTGTGGCTCGATAAAGCCCACTGCCTGGGCGAAACGTTGTCAATAAAGGATCACATTATACTGCTTATGTGTTTTTTTTCATCAAGAGCTGCAAGAAACCTCTTTTTGCGTGCCTTAAGTGTGTTATGGAGAGGGAACATGGAAACGGGTTTAATCCCCCAGTCATTAAAAACAACGAATATAGCCCCATACCATAAAGGTTGAAGCAAAGCAATAGCAAGGAATTATAGACCGATAGCTCTAACTTGCCACATTTTAAAAACATTTGAAAGAGTTCTAAGAAACATGATCGCAAATCACTTGGATTCCCAACAATTGCATAATCCAGGGCAACGGGTTTTAAAGCAGGTCGATCCTGCCTCTCACAACTACTGGACCACTCTGACATGATCTTGGATGCACTGGAGGACAAACAGAATCTAGACATAGTATACAGGCTTTGCAAAAGCCTTCTACAAGTGGGAAGAGGAGATTGATATTTAACCTTCTAACCAGTAGAACAGAGAGGGGCTGCCACAGTGAAAAGCTCTGTTTCCTAATCTAATACACACAACAATATGTACTCCTTTGCAGACGATACTAGAGTCTGTATGAGACTGTCATCCAGTGAGGACACTGCAAATCTCCAGTTGGCCGAAGAAATATGATGTACAATAAGGACAAATTTCAGTTATTCCGTTATGGAAAACTTGAGGAAATAACAACTAGAAAAAAAGTATAAAACTAATTCTAACCACTCAACACAACGAAAACCTAACGTGAAGGACCTGGGAGTGATAATGTCAGAGGATCTCACCTTCCAAGATCACAGCATTGTCATTATCATCTGTGAGGAAAAATGATAGGATAGATCACGAGAACATTAAAAAAATGGATGCCATTCCAATGATGATCCTCTTTAAGTCACTTGTTCTCTTTAGGCTGGAACACTGCTGTACACTAACACCCCCAGTCAAGGAAGGTGTAGATGCATATCTGGAGAATGAACAGAGAACTTTCACTGCATGCGTTACTTCAGTCAAGAGTCTTAATTACTTGGAACGTTTGAAGTCCCATGACCTGTACTCTCTGGAACGAAGGCAATAAAGATGCTTCGTAAAATACATCTGGAAGACTAGAGGGACTGGTCCCAAATCTACACACAGGAATCACTCCCAAAGAAGGAAAAAGACTGGACAGGCGGTGCAACATACCTCCCAATGAAAACCAGGAGCGCCATGAATACACTAAGAGAAAACACAGTTACTGTATGGGGACCAAGACTGTTCAACAGCCTCCCACCAGGCATAAGAGGAATTACCAATAGAACCCTGGATGCCTTCAGGAGAGAATTGGACAGATACCTAAAGTCAGTACCAGACCAGACGGACTGTGGTTCGTACGTTGGACTACGTGCGGCCAGCAGTAACAGCCTGGTTGATCAGGCCCTGATCCACCGGGAAGCCTGGTCAAGGACTGGGCCGCGGGGCGATGACCCCCGGAACACCCTCCAGGTAGGGAAGATGGAAGGGAAAAAGAAGGAAGAGGACAAAAATGAGAGGGAGATGGAAGAAAATGAGAGGGAGATGGAAGAAAATGAGAGGGAGATGGAAGAAAATGAGAGGGAGATGGAAGAAAATGAGAGGGAGATGGAAGAAAATGAGAGGGAGATGGAGATGGAAAATGAGAGGGAGATGGAAGAAAAGAGAGGAGATGGAAGAAAATGAGAGGGAGATGGAAGAAAATGAGAGGGAGATGGAAGAAAATGAGAGGGAGAGGGAGATGGAAGAAAATGAGAGGGAGATGGAAGAAAATGAGAGGGAGATGGAAGAAAATGAGAGGGAGATGGAAGAAAATGAGAGGGAGATGGAAGAAAATGAGAGGGAGATGGAAGAAAATGAGAGGGAGAGGGAGATGGAAGAAAATGAGAGGGAAAGGAGAGGAGGAAAGAAAGTGAGAGGAGGGAAGGAAGTGAGAGTGAGAGGAGAGAGACAGTGAGGGAAGGAAAGTGAGGAGAGGACAGTGAGGGAGAGGACAGTGAGGGAGAGGACAGTGAGGGAGAGGACAGTGAGGGAGAGGACAGTGAGGGAGAGGACAGTGAGGGAGAGGACAGTGAGGGAGAGGACAGTGAGGGAGAGGACAGTGAGGGAGAGGACAGTGGAAGAAGTAGTGGAGTAGGAAGAGACAAGGTGGGGAAGTGAGAATGGGAGGTGGGGAGGAAGGAGAGAAGGGAGTGGAGAAGAGGGTGGACAAGAATAAGGGGAAGAAAGAAGTAGGATACAGAAGAAAGATGAATCAAAGGAATGAAGAGAAGAATTAGAAGTGACCTCTACCTCCCTCCTCCCTTATAACCCTTACCCCCTGTCTCTCCCCACACACCCACACTCCCCACACCCCTTCTCTCCCCACACACCTTTCCCCACACCCTTTGCTCTACCCATACCCCTTTTTCTCCCCACACACCGTCTCTCCCCCACACTTATTCTCCCCAAAACCCTTCTCTCTCCCCACACCCTCTCCTCTCCCCCATTTTCCTTCTTCACAAACTTACTACTCGCCCCACCTCCCTCCTCCCCACCTCCCCACAGAGTAACTCTGGTAGGGGTCTCACGTAACACTGTAATGCTTGACTGCCACACATGACCTTCCTAATACACATTTAATTTAACACTACGGTTAACTTACGACGTTTGAGGGCGTGTGGGAGCGTGTGGGATATGTGGGGGCGTGTGGGATATGTGGGGGCGTGTGGGATATGTGGGGGCGTGTGGGATATGTGGGGCGGTGGATATGTGGGGCGTTGGATATGTGGGGCGTGTGGATATGTGGGGCGTGTGGATATGTGGGGGCGTGGGATATATGGGGCGTGTGGATATGTGGGGTGTGGATATGTGGGGCGTGTTGGATATGTGGGGGCGTGTGGGATATGTGGGGGCGTGTTGGATATGTGGAGGCGTGTGGGATATGTGGGGGCGTGTGGGATGTGTAGAGACTGAGGGAGTGTGGGAGGCGTGTGTGAGGAGTGTGTAGGGCGTGTGGGGCATGTGAGAGACGTGTGGAGGGAGTGTGGGGGCGTGTAGGATGTGTGGAGGCGTGTGAGAGACGTGTGAGGGCGTGTGGGAGGCGTGTTTAGGGCGTGGGGGCATGTGAGACGTGTGAAGGGCGTGTGGGGGCGTGTAAGATGTGTGGAGGCGTGTGGGAGGCATTTGAGAAGCGTGTGAGAGGTGTGCAGCATGTGTGGAGGCGTGTTGGGGTGTGTGGAGGCATGTAGGGGGGTATGTAGGGGTAAGTGGAAGTATGTGGAGGTATGTAGGGGTGTGTGGAAGTATGTAGAGGTATGTAGGGGGTGTGGAAGTATGTAGAGGTATGTAGGGGTGTGGAGGTATGTAAGGGTATGTGGAGGTATGTAGGAGGTGTGGAGGCATGTAGGGGAGTGTGGAGGCATGTAGGGGTGTGTGGAGGCATGTATGGGGTGTGGCGGCATGTAGGGGGTGTGGCGGCATGTAGGGGGTGTGGAGGTATGTAGAGGGTGTGGAGGTATGTAGAGGGTGTGGAGGTATGTAGAGGGTGTGGAGGTATGTAGAGGGTGTGGAGGTATGTAGAGGGTGTGGAGGTATGTACATTGTATATAGGCCTAGCTGACATCAGTAACTATATAGAAAGCCCCTTGTTATGCTGAGCATTTCGGGTAAATTAGGTCAATGTCCCAGGATGCGACCCACACCAGTCGACTAACACCCAGGTACCCATTTTACTGATGGGTGAACATAGACAACAGGTGTAAAGAGAAACGCCCAATGTTTCTACCCTGGCTGGGAATCGAACCCAGACCCTCACCGTGTGAAGCGACGGCTTTAGCCACCAGCCCACCAGAGCCCCAGTAGAGGGGTGTGGAAGTATGCAGGGGTATGTGGAGGTATGTAGGGGGAGTGGAGGTATGTAGAGGTATGTAGGGGTGTGCGGAGGAATGTAGGGGTATGTGGAGGTATGTAGGGGTTATGGAGGTATATAGGGGGTGTGGAGGCATGAAGGTGTGTGAAGGCATGCAGGGTGGGTGGAGCATGTAGGTGTGTGGAGCATGTAGGGTGTGTGGGAGGCATGTAGGGCGTGTGAGGCATGAGGGGTGTGGAGGCATGTAGGGGTGTGTGTGGGCATGCAGGGTGGTGTGGAGTCATGTAGTGGGTGTGGAGGCATGTAGGGGGTGTGGAGGTATGTAGGGGGTGTGGAGTCATGTAGTGGGTGTGGAGGCATGTAGGGGTGTGTGGAGGCATGTAGGGGTGTGTGGAGGCATGTAGGGGTGTGTGGAGGCATGTAGGGGTGTGTGGAGGTATGTAGGGGGTGTGGAGGTATGTAGGGGGTGTGGCTCTGAACTGATCATCAATAACTCATCATATAACTATTCATGGTATACAATAACAACAAGTTGATGAGTAAAACACATGTGCAACACCTGGCCACCTGTACTGATGATGAGTAAGACACATGTGCAACACCTGGCCACCTGTACTGATGATGAGTAAGACACATGTGCAACACCTGGCCACCTGTACTGATGATGAGTAAGACATGTGCAACACCTGGCCACCTGTACTGATGATGAGTAAGACACATGTGCAACACCTGGCCACCTGTACTGATGATGAGTAAGACATAAGCAACCTGGCCCTGTACTGATGATGAGTATGACATGTGCAACACCTGGCACCTGATCTGATGATGTGTAAGACATGGCAACACGCACCTGTACTGATGATGAGTAAGACATGTGCAACACCTGGCCACCTGTACTGATGATGAGTAAGATACATGTGCAACACCTGGCCACCTGTACTGATGATGAGTAAGACATGTGCAACACCTGGCCACCTGTACTGATGATGAGTATGACATGTGCAACACCTGGCCACCTGTACTGATGATGAGTAAGACACATGCGCAACACCTGGCCACCTGTACTGATGATGAGTAAGACATGTGCAACACCTGGCCACCTGTACTGATGATGAGTAAGACATGTGCAACACCTGGCCACCTGTACTGATGATGAGTATGACATGTGCAACACCTGGCCACCTGTACTGATGATGAGTAAGACATGTGCAACACCTGGCCACCTGTACTGATGATGAGTAAGACACATGTGCAACACCTGGTCACCTGTACTGATGATGAGTAAGACACACGTGCAACACCTGGCCACCTGTACTGATGATGAGTAAGACACAGTAAAACACCTGGCCACCTGTACTGATGATGAGTAAGACACATGTGCAACACCTGGCCACCTGTACTGATGATGGTAAGACATGTGCAACACCTGGCCACCTGTACTGATGATGTGTAAGACACATGTGCAACACCTGGCCACCTGTACTGATGATGAGTAAGACACATGTGCAACACCTGGCCACCTGTACTGATGATGTGTAAGACACATGTGCAACACCTGGCCACCTGTACTGATGATGAGTAAGACACATGTGAAACACCTGGCCACCTGTACTGATGATGAGTAAGACACATGTGCAACACCTGGCCACCTGTACTGATGATGAGTAAGACATGTGCAACACCTGGCCACCTGTACTGATGATGAGTAAGACATGTGCAACACCTGGCCACCTGTACTGATGATGAGAGACATGTGCAACACCTGGCCACCTGTACTGATGATGAGTAAGACACATGTGCAACACCTGGCCACCTGTACTGATGATGTAGAACATGTGCAACACCTGGCCACCTGTACTGATGATGAGTAAGACACATGTGAAACACCTGGCCACCTGTACTGATGATGAGTAAGACACATGTGAAACACCTGGCCACCTGTACTGATGATGAGTAAGACATGTGCAGCACCTGGCCACCTCTACTGATGATGAGTATGACACATGTGCAACACCTGGCCACCTGTACTGATGATGAGTAAGACATGTGCAGCACCTGGCCACCTCTACTGATGATGAGTATGACACATGTGCAGCACCTGGCCACCTCTACTGATGATGTGTATGACACATGTGCAACACCTGGCCACCTGTACTGATGATACGACACATGTGCAGCACCTGGCCACCTGTAATGATGATGAGTAAGTATAAATGACCCAATATTAAAGATACACAAGTGTCGCACATGTGCCTTACTTATCAATATAGACTGCCAGGTGTTGCATGATAGTCTATCATCTATGAAAATTAAAAACAAAGTAAGTAAGTGAGTAGAGTTAGAGAGGTGTGAAGGTTAATTATGAGAGATTAGAGAAGGTAGAGTTATGAGAGGTAGAGAAGGTAGAGTTATGAGAGGTAGAGAAGGTAGAGTTATGAGAGGTAGAGAAGGTAGAGTTATGAGAGGTAGAGAAGGTAGAGTTATGAGAGGTAGAGAAGGTAGAGTTATGAAAGGTAGAGAAGGTAGAGTTGTGAGAGGTAGAGAAGGTAGAGTTGTGAGAGGTAGAGAAGGTAGAGTTGTGAGAGGTAGAGAAGGTAGAGTTATGAGAGGTAGAGAAGGTAGAGTTATGAGAGGTAGAGAAGGTAGAGTTATGAGAGGTAGAGAAGGTAGAATTGTGAGAGGTAGAGAAGGTAGAGTTGTGAGAGGTAGAGAAGGTAGAGTTGTGAGAGGTAGATAAGGTAGAGTTATGAGAGGTAGAGAAGGTAGAGTTATGAGAGGTAGAGAAGGTAGAGTTGTGAGAGGTAGAGAAGGTAGAGTTATGAGATGTAGAGAAGGTAGAGTTATGAGAGGTAGAGAAGGTAGAGTTATGAGAGGTAGAGAAGGTAGAGTTATGAGAGGTAGAGAAGGTAGAGTTATGAGAGGTAGAGAAGGTAGAGTTATGAGAGGTAGAGAAGGTAGAGTTATGAGAGGTAGAGAAGGTAGAGTTATGAGAGGTAGAGAAGGTAGAGTTATGAGAGGTAGAGAAAGGTAGAGGGATTATGAGAGGTAGAGAAGGTAGAGTTATGAGAGGTAGAGAAGGTAGAGTTATGAGAGGTAGAGAAGGTAGAGTTATGAGATGTAGAGAAGGTAGAGTTATGAGAGGTAGAGAAGGTAGAGTTATGAGAGGTAGAGAAGGTAGAGTTATGAGATGTAGAGAAGGTAGAGTTATGAGAGGTAGAGAAGGTAGAGTTATGAGATTTAGAGAAGGTAGAGTTATGAGAGGTAGAGAAGGTAGAGTTATGAGATTTAGAGAAGGTAGAGTTATGAGAGGTAGAGAAGGTAGAGTTATGAGATTTAGAGAAGGTAGAGTTATGAGAGGTAGAGAAGGTAGAGTTATGAAGGCGAGTGTAAGACAACCCGGAGGTAGCAACCACAACACCTGCCTCACATGTTAAACAAGGCGGGGGAGGAGAGGGGTCAAATGGAAAGTTGTGGAAGATGGGAGCTTAGGGGGGAGGGGAAGAGAGCTATGAGAGGTTGGGGAGGAGAGGGGTCAAATGGAGAGTTGGGGAAGATAGTAGCTTAGGGTACTTAGGGGGAGGGGAGGAGAGCTATGAGAGGTTGGGGAGGAGAGCTATGAGAGGTTGGGGAGGAGAGCTATGAGAGGTTTTGGAGGAGAGCTATGAGAGGTTGGGGAGGAGAGCTATGAGAGGTTGGGGAGGAGAGCTATGAGGTTGGGGAGGAGAGCTATGAGAGTTTGGGGAGGAGAGGGGTCAAATAGAGTTGGGGAAGATAGGAGCTTAGGGTACTAAGGGG
This sequence comes from Cherax destructor, assembly GCA_009830355.1. Classification (NCBI taxonomy): domain Eukaryota; kingdom Metazoa; phylum Arthropoda; class Malacostraca; order Decapoda; family Parastacidae; genus Cherax; species Cherax destructor. Next base: position 345,980 of record WNWK01000912.1, on the reverse strand, counting down.
GAGGGGAGAAGAGCTGTGAGAGGTTGGGGAGGAGAGGGGTCAAATGGAGAGTTGGGGAAGATAGGAGCTTAGGGTACTCAGGGGAGGGGAGGAGAGCTATGAGAGGTTGGAGAGGAGAGGGGTCAAATGGAGAGTTGGGGAGGATAGGAGCTTAGGGTAGTTATGGGAAGGACAGGAGGGGAGTTGTGGGGTGGGGAGTCGGGCAGAGGTGGGTTAGCTAAGAAGGAAAGGGGCCAGAAAAGATCTAAGAAAGTTAGGGGAGAGAGGGAGCTAAAAGAGGGGGGGTGGAAGGGAAGGAGAGCTACAGTAACTTGGGTAAGGGAAACAAAAGGGAAGCTAAGGGACGTTGAGGAGAAGGGAGAGGAAGCTATAGTGTGAGGAAGAGAAGGGGAGGTAAAGGGAGGCTTGGGAAAGGAAGGGTGGAGTTTAAGGTAAGGGAGAGTAGATGAAGGGAGGGTATAGGACGTCAGCACCCACGCTGAGTCAAGCGGGGATGTATTCATGACAGCATTCATCAGATTCATCAGACTCACTGGGGAGCCCAGGACCTCCTGCCCAGTCCAGCCTTGCCCCTTACTGATCAACCCCTTAACCTCAAACCCTTTTTTCCCACTCCTTTGTTCAAGCCCTTACTTCCAGACCATTAGATGGAAACCCTTAGCCCCAAGTTCCTAGATTTCAGGTCCAACCCTTCGAGTTAGAACTAAATCCTTAGTCAAAGTCTTGATTCCAAGGTTCTTTGGGATTGAAACTCTTGGTTCAAAGTCCGTAGGGTTCGAATTACTGGTTCCAAATCATAGGGGTTCAAATTCTTGGTTGCAAGTACTCTGGGTTCAATATCGTGGTTCTTAACCTTCAAGTGTAAGCTCTCAGTTGCACACCCTTGTGCCCAAGCGGTGGCCAAGCGGTGGCTAAGCGGTGGCGAAGCGGTGGCGAAGCGGTGGCGAAGCGGTGCTCAATTCCTCCCCACCAGGTTTCCGTAATGACCACGTTGCAACGCTAACGATCGCTAACTGAGGAAACTACGGTCATCTTGAGCGAGCTTTGTGGATACGAGGCAGCAAGGTGGATGGGAAGTGACAATATCCGGAGGGGAGGGTAAGAGCAGCAGTTTGTGGACCCGTGCTGGACCACAGTGTGTTGGGGAGGGTGCTGGACCACAGTGTGTTGGGGAGGGTGCTGGACCACAGTGTGTTGGGGAGGGTGCTGGACCACAGTGTGTTGGGGAGGGTGCTGGACCACAGTGTGTTGGGGAGGGTGCTGGACCACAGTGTGTTGGGGAGGGTGCTGAACTACAGTGTGTTGGGGAGGGTGTTGGACCACAGTGTGTTGGGGAGGGTGCTGGACCACAGTGTGTTGGGGAGGGTGTTGGACCACAGTGTGCTGGGGAGGGTGCTGGACCACAGTGTGTTGGGGAGAGTGCTAGACCACAGTGTGTTGGGGAGAGTGCTGGACCACAGTGTGTTGGGGAGGGTGCTCGACCACAGTGTGTTGGGAGGGTGCTGGACCACAGTGTGTTGGGAGTGCTGGACCAGTGTTGGGAGGGTGCTGGACCACAGTGTGTTGGGAGAGTGCTGGACCACTGTGTTGGGAGGGTGCTGGACCACAGTGTGTTGGGAAGGTGCTGGACCATGTGTTGGGAGAGTGCTGGACCACAGTGTGTTGGGGAAAGTGCTGGACCACAGTGTGTTGGGAGGGTGCTGGACCACAGTGTGTTGGGAGAGTGCTGGACCACAGTTTGTTGGGGAGAGTGCTGGACCACAGTGTGTTGGGAGGGTGCTGGACCACAGTGTGTTGGGGGAGAGTGCTGGACCACAGTGTGTTGGGGAGAGTGCTGGACTACAGTGTGTTGGGGAAAGTGCTAGACCACAGTGTGTTGGGGAGGGTGCTGGACCACAGTGTGTTGGGGAGAGTGCTGGACCACAGTGTTGGGGAGGGTGCTGGACCACAGTGTGTTGGGGAGGGTGCTGGACCACAGTGTGTTGGGGAGAGTGCTGGACCACAGTGTGTTGGGGAGGGTGCTGGACCACAGTGTGTTGGGGAGGGTGCTGGACTACAGTGTGTTGGGGAGGGTGCTGGACCACAGTGTATTGGGGAAGGTGGTGGACCAGTGTGTTGGGGAAGGTGGTGGACCAGTGGGTGTTGGCACAGTTCCTAGAAGACAACAAATGTAGTGACATTTAACCACTGGTGTGTCTTACAGAGAGGTTGGGATGGATTTCCAGCGGTGGTAGTGCCAATCTTCCAGGTTTATTTTGAAGTTATTGAGAAAATTGATAAGCAGATTTTCTTGGTATATTATTTGAGTGTCATCAACCCAATGATGGACAGTGGTGGCTATCACCCGGCTCTTGCTTTTGTTAAGGTTTGAAGCCCATCGGAAGAGGTTTCACTAAAGTTGTCACCTGGAAACCTTAATAGGAAAGAATTTATATAAAAGCGACTGGAGGACACTAGGCCACTAGATACCTTAGTTACGACGCATCATCAGTGAAAGTTTCAAGGGGAATGAATGAGGCGCTTTCCTGATGAAAGTGGAAAGTTTGAAGGAAGAAAACAGAAACCTAAAATAAATATTCAGACAACCACTTAAGATACCGGGTGAGGGATACCTAATTACCCACATTAATATCTTAACAAATGATAATATCTTTGGACTATCACTCGCTATTATTGAACCGTCAATGTTTTACTAAAGGTCGCTCTGCAAGTGACCTCTTATACCTTCCTACTGTGTGGCACCAGTCACTGTGTGGCACTAGTCACTGTGGCACTAGTCACTGGGTGGCACTAGTCACTGGGTGGCACCAGTCAGTGTGTGCCACCAGTCACTGGGTGAATACTGATCAGCTGTGTGGTAGCAGTGGACACAGTGGGTGCCTTTCAGCAGGTCTGCACCGCCTCCTGTTGGCCAAACTTCAAGCACTAGGAATTTGTTTCCACACTTCCTAAGTAACTACCTTGTAAATCCCATCTCTTAATGAAGCAGTCCCTGCAAGTAACCTCTGGAGCAGAGACGCACATGAGAGAGTCCTTCCTCCAGTGCTATGTCAAGTCTATTTCATCCACCTACTCCTCACATGCTAACCATACTTGCTTCTAACAAGAGGGGATACAAGCTGCCCTGAGGTACATCAATCACAAACTTGCTGCTATATCAACCTGGGGCAAGTAGTGACAGGTTATGTATACTTCTTAGAAAGTACGAATGATGGTCTCTAGACAGCATGATGTTACAACTGGAGTTAGTTTAAAAATAAATGGAAGTCTTACCACCCAGTGATAAGACTGATATCCTGCAGTGAAGTTTGACTCAGTAATGACTATAATTTATCATTTGTCGAGTCATGTCAGCAAAGTAGATCAAAAGACTTACAACGTTCATATCCGTCTCGTACCTGCTCGAGAGCAGTGCCTGCAGAACTCTACGTATGAGTATGCACCACTCTCCAGGACTGTCCCATCCCATCTCCGACTTCTGTACAAATCAGGACCTGGACCCGGTATTCTTGGACCTGTTATTTCAAGTCTTCAGGAAAGCACTGGTTTAGCAATAGGGTTGTAAATAAGTGGAATAAACTCCCAAGCAGCGTCACTGAGGCGAGAACTTTGCGTAGCTTTTAAAAAAAACACAGGTTTGACAGGTTCATGAGTGTGGGTGGATGAGAACTGGAAGTGCCTAGCGTGGGCCAGTAGGCGTACTTCAAGTGCTGCACTACTATCGAGGGCTTGTGCCTTCATTGTTACGTGCAAGGTCAGTGTTGCCCTGGCTCCCCACCGGTCCCAACTCTATGAACAACCAGGAGACCGTGTTCTACAACACGAGGGGCACTCGTCAGCGACCTCACTCTGGCTGTACTCCTCTCAAGGACATCAATCCGCAAGCCATCAAATACTGTACTAGTGTTGTACATGTATAATGTTACAATACAGACAAGATGAGGAATCAGCCACATGTGCAACACCTGGGTATCTTTATTGTAGACGTTTCGCCCTCCAGTGGCTTTATCAGTACAAATTCGAGGACATAACTGGAAAACAGTAGAACTACATACAAAAGATGAGGTAATTAGTCCCCGAGTAAGTAAACACGTCAGAACTTGATCATATACATGTTGTGGCCCACAACTGGCTCAGACTCACCCACTCTTGTTCCCTATAAGAATGTTACTGCATAATATTACACAGAGCATACACATAAACCTTAACTCAATAAAGAGGTTGATGGGGCCGGGACTGGGAAAAGCTGAGACAGCATAACAGTTGGATGCTCAGAAAAATAAATGCAGAAACATTCAGCCTAGACCCACCACAACCATTGTGTGTTATGAGAGAGAGAGAGAGAGAGAGAGAGAGAGAGGAGAGAGAGAGAGAGAGAGAGGAGACAGAGAGAACAGAGAGAGAGGAGACAGAGAGACAGAGACAGAGAGAGAGACAGAGAGAGAGAGAGAGAGAGAGAGAGAGAGAGAGAGAGAGAGAGAGAGAGAGAGAGACAGAGAGAGAGAGACAGAGAGAGAGAGAGACAGAGAGAGAGAGACAGAGAGAGAGAGAGAGACAGAGAGAGAGAGCAGAGACAGAGAAGAGGAGAGAGAAGAGAGAGAGAGAGAGAGAGAGAGAGAGAGAGAGAGAGAGAATTGAGTATCAAAATTAATTACATAAGAAGCTGAGGTTAAAAGTGTAGGCTAAGGGGTTGATCAACATTTAAGTCACACACTCAGTGGCTGTTACTGCCCTCTGCTGCTCAAGTGACGGGGAGGGGAGGAGAGAGGAGATGAGGGGAAGGGGATGGCGAGGGGAGGGAGAAGACGAGGGGAAGGACGAGTAGACAGGTGGGGGGGGAGGTCAGATGAAGGGGAAAGTACAAGGGAAGGAAAAAAAGAGAAGAACTTGTACTCCAGATAGAGACTGCCCTGCTGGACCACTAAACTGCTCTTGAGTAACCACTTCTTCTGATTATACCGAAGGAGAAAGTGGAAGAGGAAGAGAAGGAAGAAAAGGAGAAGGAAGAGGAGAAGGAGGAGGCACAACAGTGCCTATAGTACAGCAGGATCTGCTGGTTGTGTTTTGTAGTCAGTGTAAATCACTGTACCTCACACAAGGATTATTGTGACACTACTCTCACCATGACACAACCTGAGAGGGAAGAAGCCTAGGCGACAGATAAACTATGAGCGGAAGGGAAGAGAAACGGTAGGCTGGTAGGACCCATTTCTTAGTGTCACTGCTGCTAGGAGTCCTGTGCAGTCCTAGCAAAAACAGCAATGACGGTGGTAATCCTCATGGAGGGCGAGAGAGAGAGAGGGAGGGAGAGAGAAAGAGAAAGAGAGAGGGAGAAAGAGAGAGAGAGACCGACTTAAGTTTTTCTCTACTTCGTGGAAACCCCTTCGGTTGTGAAACATTCTTGTTGACTGGAGAGAGAGAGATTTTTCTTGGGGGAAGCAAGCTGTGAGGGCAGTAGAGGGGACAGGAACTCTGAAAGACCAGCTGCCTGCCCTCTTCCCAGCAGGAGGACAACTGGTCCTCTAGCTGGCACAGTGCAGGCCCGGAGAGCCAGGCCGGCCCAGCGCAGGAATTAATTACAAACAAAGGGGCGATGGGGTTGGTAGCTCACTAATTGGATTCTGTGGTGGTGGTGGGACCTCGACCACTGCTCACTGCCTCCCACGGTGCTACTGTTGCTGCTCCTGCTCTTGTTGATGCTGCTGCTACTGTTGTTGCTGCTGTTGCTGCTAATGCTGCTGTTGCTGCTGTTGCTGCTACTACTACTGCTGCTAATATTGAAAGTGTTGCTGCTGAGATTTACTCTACAGATGATGCAAGTCTACTGTTGTTACTGTTGGTGATGTTCATGCTACTACTGCTGATGTTACTGTTGGTACTGCTCATGCTGCTACTGTTGATGCTACCGTTGGTGCTGGTCATGCTGCTACTGTTGATGCTACCGCTTCGAAGTTGCGCATGCTGCTACCGTTGAAGTAACGCGTGCTGCAACCGTTAATGTTACCGTTGACGTAACGCGTGCTGCAAAAGTTAATATTACCGCTGACGTAACGCGTGCTGCAACCGTTAATGTTACCGTTGACGTAACGTGTGCTGCTACCGTTAATATTACCGCTGACGTAACGCGTGCTGCAACCGTTAATGTTACCGTTGACGTAACGCGTGCTGCAACCGTTAATGTTACCGTTGACGTAACGCGTGCTGCAACCGTTAATGTTACCGTTGACGTAACGTGTGATGTTATTTATTTTCTTGTTGATGCGACAATTTGTGTTCCTTTTTCCCCCTCTTTTTTCTGTTTATTTCTCAGTTCTTACTATGGCCGTTGCTACTGTTACTGATCCTGACGTGGCTGTTTCTGTTATTATACTCCTTCCGTTACTGCTGTGGCTCCTGTTCCTGCCGTTGCTACTTCTGTCAATACTTGCATTACTGCTGTACTTAACGATCGTGTCGTTGCTGCTTCTGTTAACGCTTTCGTTACTGCTGTAGTTACTAATTGCTCCGTAGCTGCATCTGTTATTACTGCTGTTGATGCTGGTCCTGTCGTACTTGTTTCTGCCTGCCAAGTCTTTTTGCTTTCGTAGGGAGTGATTTCTGTGTGCTGGCTACAGGTACAAGTCTTGTTTATGCTACTGACGTTACTTGACGTTACTTGAAGCAAGGCGTGGAGCACGTGTCTCTGTTTACCTCCCCATCCCCTCCTGTCCCCTCCCATCAGATCCCCTCACAACTAGGCCTGGGGTTCACAACCAGGTCTGGGGATCACAAGACCTGTGGTTCACAACCAGACCTGGGTTCACAACCAGACCTGGGGTTCACAACCAGACCTGTGGTTCACAACCAGACCTGTGGTTCACAACCAGACCTGGGGATCACAAGACCTGTGGTTCACAACCAGACCTGGGTTCACAACCAGACCTGGGGTTCACAACCAGACCTGGGGTTCACAACCAGACCTGGGGATCACAAGACCTGTGGTTCACAACCAGACCTGGGTTCACAACCAGACCTGGGGTTCACAACCAGACCTGTGGTTCACAACCAGACCTGGGGATCACAAGACCTGGTGTTCACAACCAGGTCTGGGGATCACAAGACCTGTGGTTCACAACCAGACCTGGGTTCACAACCAGACCTGGGGTTCACAACCAGACCTGTGGTTCACAACCAGACCTGTGGTTCACAACCAGACCTGGGGATCACAAGACCTGTGGTTCACAACCAGACCTGGGTTCACAACCAGACCTGGGGTTCACAACCAGACCTGTGGTTCACAACCAGACCTGGGGATCACAAGACCTGTGGTTCACAACCAGACCTGTGGTTCACAACCAGACCTGGGGATCACAAGACCTGTGGTTCACAACCAGACCTGTGGTTCACAACCAGACCTTGGTTCACAACCATGTCAGTAGTATGTACTATAGTATTTCAGTATAACCGTTACTGAGTCACAGTCTCCCTACGTGATCACTGACCGTTACTAAGTCATTCTGCTGACCTAGCATGGTGTCATAAGTCACCCTTTGAATGCCGTGCGCGCCCTCGCCCACTGGCCTCAGTTCAGAGCAGGTTATAAGAGACGACAGGTCAGGCCTGAGTGCTCCCATATTTTTCCATTAATATATATGTTACCAAGATAAGCTACGTTTGTGTTATTACCAAATCCATCAAGAACCCACAAGACAACCAGATCTGGGGTTCACAACCAGTCCTGGGATTCAAAACCAGTCCTGGGGTTCACAACCACTCCTGAGGTTCACCAGTCCTGGGGTTCACAACCAGTCCTGGGGTTCACAACCAGTCCTGGGGTTCACAACCAGTCCTGGGGTTCACAACCAGTCCTGGGGTTCACAACCAGTCCTGGGGTTCACAACCAGTCCTGGGGTTCACAACCAGTCCTGGGGTTCACAACCAGTCCTGGGGTTCACAACCAGTCCTGGGGTTCACAACCAGGCCTGGGTTTCACAACCAGGATTGGGGTTCACAACCACTCCTGGGGTTCACAAGCAGTCCTGGGTTTCACAACCAGCCCTGGGGTTTACAACCAAGTCTGGGGTTTACAACTAAGTTTGGGGTTTACAACCAAGTCTGGGGTTTACAACTAAGTTTGGGGTTTACAACCAGGTCTGGGGGTTTACAACTACTTCTGAGGTTCACAACTATGCCTGGGGTTCACAATTACTCCTGGGTTTCACAACCCCTCCTGGGGTTCATAACAAGGTTTAGGGTTCACAACTATTCCTGGGGTTCATAACCAGGCCTGGGGTTCACAACCATTCCTGGGATTCACAACCAGGCCTGAGGTTCACAACTACTGGGGTTCACAACCACTCCCTGGGTTCACAACCAGACCTGGAGTTCACAACTAGGCCTGAGGTTCACAACCAGTCCTGGGGTTCCCAACCAGACCTGGGGTTCACAACTAGGCCTGAGGTTCACTACTCCTGGGGTTCACAACCAGTCCTGGGGTTCACAACTACTCCTGGGAGGTTATAACCAGGCCTGGGGTTCACAACCAGGAATGAGGTTCACAACTACTGGGGTTCACAACCAGTCCTGGGGTTCACAACCAGTCCTGGGGTTCACAACCAGACCTGGGGTTCACAGCTAGGCCTGGGGTTCACAGCCAGACCTGGGGTTCACAACTAGGCCTGGGGTTCACAACTACTCCTGGGGTTCACAACCAGTCCTGGGGTTGTGAACCCCAGGACTGTTTTAACTGCAACAGGATGAGTTTCAATGTACAACATTATTTTAATGCCAAGATTTCTAACCAAAGGAATATCACTTAACCTCCACTAAAAAAAAATAGGGATAAATCCACATTCTAGGAACGGGTGGGTGGGTGGTTGGTTGGGTGGGGAATTCCTTAGAGCCCCCCAACCTCACATCTTCCCCTCCACCCCCTCCCTTCCTCCTCCCTCCCTCAGGTGAGGCCTTGTAAAACACAGCCTCCACATCATCCATATAATTGCCAACGCCCCCCCGGCCAGGGACACGAGCACTGCCCCGCCACAAGGTCGACCTGACCACGGGGCCAGCAGGGAGAGGTGGACCTTGTGGAGGGGCGTGGCTTGGCACTCTCCTGGCCCCAGACTCAGAGCCTCGCCACGGGAGAGTGCAAATATTTAAACACTTGGCGGGGGTGAGGCACACTCCCCCGCCCCTTACTGGGACCTACCCCGGAGGAGGCAAGGGGGAAGCCAGGATAAGGTCAGGGGAGACAAGGGACGTCAGGGGAAGCCATATGAAGGTCAGGGGAACAATATAAAGGTCGTTAGGGGAAACCATATAAAAGACAAGGGAAGCCATATAAAGGTCAGGGGAAGCCATATAAAGGTCAGGAAAGCCATACAAAGGCCAGGGAAAGCCAGGGAACGGAGAGCGGAAGGTTGAGGATACTGAGGAAAAGGTAAGGTCAGGGAATGTTATGGAATAACAAAGGTCAGGGCAATGTAAGGGAAAGATTAGGTATATGATCACTTTAAGGGAAGGTGAGGGGAGAAGTAAGGAAGGTGAGGGGAGAAGTAAGGTGAGGGGAAGTTAGAGGGGTGTCAAGACAATAGGAGAACTCCCCCCTCACCTGCCAGTACCCCACTGGGTGGGGGGAGGTATGGGGGATGTGGGTAAGGGCACCACAGCTGGGGGTCTCCTCCCCCCTGGGGAGTGGATCAATTACCTGGCAGTGGGAGGTGACCACCCACCTCAACCCACTGCTGCCCACCACGCCCACCACCTTCCTTCATGCATCCACAGTCCCACACCCACACCTGTTACTAACACTACCCCCACACCTGTTACTAACACTCCTACTCACCAGTCATTAACACACCTGTCGTTAACACACCTACAAACCTGTCCATAACATCACCCACACACTTGTCACTAACATCTATATACCTGTCGTTAACATACTTACACATGTTACTAACACACCTGTCCCTAACATCACCTACATATATATGTCACTAACACACCTGCACACCGGTCACTAACACACCTGTCATTAAGCCTACCCCAAGACACAGGAATCGACAAAGCCGATCCACTGTAGTTGGGAGGCGGGGTCAGGAGCTATAACTTGGCCAATGCAAGTACAACTAGGTGAGTAAATAGGTAACTAGGTGAGTAACTACGTGAGTAAGAGGATAACTAAGTCACAAGGCGAGCAATTAAGCAAGTAGAGTCACTAGCTAACCAGGTGAGTAAGAAAGTTAGTATCTAGGTAACAATGTAACTAGGTGAGTAAGTAACAATGTAACTAGGTGAGTAAGTAACAATGTAACTAGGTGAGTAAGGTAGTATCTAGGTAACAGTGTAACTAGGTGAGTAAGGTAGTATCTAGGTAACAATGTAACTAGGTGAGTAAGGTAGTATCTACGTAACAATGTAACTAGGTGAGTAAGGTAGTATCTAGGTAACAATGTAACTAGATGAGTAAGGTAGTATCTAGGTAACACAGAAACTGAGTAAGAAGGTTACTATCTAAGTAACAATATCAGTAGGTGAGTAAAATATACCTTTGATGAGTTTCGAGAGTCTACTCCCGGAGCCCGGCAGTGGGCCAGGCTCGTCTGGTGCTTGCCTAGTCAACCAGGCTGTTGCTGCTGGAGGCCCGCTGCCCCACATATCCATCACAGCCTGGCTGATCCGGCACCTGGTGAAGATACTTGTCCAGTTTCCAGCCGTGTTTCGGATATCTTCTGGTAAGATGTTGAATAGTCTGGGACCACGAATGTTGATACAGTGTTCCCGTATTGTCCCCACCGCACCCCTGCTCCTCACTGGGTTTATTTTACACTTTCTCCCATATCTCTCACTCCAGTATGTTGTTATGGCAGTGTGTAGATTTGGGACCAGGCCCTCAAGTACTTTCCAGGTATATATTATCATGTATCTATCTCTCCTTCGCTCCAATGAGTACATGTTCAAGACTTGAAGGTGTTCCCATTAATTTAGGTGCTTTACTGGCTCAATGTGAGCCGTAAACGATCTGAATTTGTTCCAGCTCTGATATTTCTCCTGAGCAATATTCTAAGTGAGGGAGCACTAGCGATTTGGCGAGTGTTAGTATCTGAAGGTATCTGAAGAAGGTTAGTATCTAGGTAACAATGTAACTAGGTAACAAGGTTAGTATCTAGGTAACAATGTAACTAGGTAACAAGGTTAGTATCTAGGTAACAATGTAACTAGGTAAGGAGGTTAGTATCTAGGCAACAATGAAACTAGGTGAGTAAGGGAGTCAGCTCCCCTCAGCTTCTCCCCCACCCCACACCTACTCCCCCCACCCCACAAACTCACCAGTCACCTCTCCCAACACGCACCTCACTCCCCCCTTCACACCCATACACACACGCTAACTACCTGACAGTGACCTTGAGAGCAACAAACGTTAAGTAGGTACCTGGGGAAGTAGGTGAGCCGGTGGGCCCAACACACGAGCAGCAGCAGCACCCTTACTCGTGTACTCGTGGGTAAGCGCTAAACTCGTAGGGGGTAGTACAGCGCCTATAGAATGGGAGGGAATTATGTTTGATCTTTGGGAAAGAAAGGATAACTCCAGTTCCCCGGATCAAAAGCTTGACTCGTGAAGGGTCAAACAAGTCCAACTGCCCTAAAAAAATAGATTTTTCAATTTGTTTTCTTTAAAATACTGATAGATTTTATTTTAAGAAGTAACAAGATGGACAAATACCAGAACAAACTTAGAAACTTTGAACCAGAACAAACTTAGAAACTTTGAACCAAAACAAACTTAGAAACTTTGAACAAGAACAAACTTAGAAACTTTGAACAAGAACAAACTTTGAACCAGAACAAACTCAGTAATTTTGAACCAGAACAAACGTAAGTATCTTTAAAAATGTATTGTAGCTTTGTGAGCAGCCTCACCCAGGGTCACCCTGCACACGCACCTCACCCAGGGTCACCCTGCACACGCACCTCACCCAGGGTCACCCTGCACACGCACCTCACCCAGGGTCACCCTGCACACGCACCTCACCCAGGGTCACCTGACACACGCACCTCACCCAGGGTCACCCGGCACACGCACCTCACCCAGGGTCACCTGGCACACGCACCTCACCCAGGGTCACCCTGCACACGCACCTCACCCAGGGTCACCCTGCACACGCACCTCACCCAGGGTCACCCGGCACACGCACCTCACCCAGGGTCACCCGGCACACGCACCTCACCCAGGGTCACCCTGCACACGCACCTCACCCAGGGTCACCCTGAACACGCACCTCACCCAGGGTCACCCTGCACACGCACCTCACCCAGGGTCACCCGGCACACGCACCTCACCCAGGGTCACCCTGCACACGCACCTCACCCAGGGTCACCCTGCACACGCACCTCACCCAGGGTCACCCTGCACACGCACCTCACCCAATGTCACCCTGAACACGCACCTCACCCAGGGTCACCCTGCACACGCACCTCACCCAGGGTCACCCGGCACACGCACCTCACCCAGGGTCACCCGGCACACGCACCTCACCCAGGGTCACCCTGCACACGCACCTCACCCAGGGTCACCCTGCACACGCACCTCACCCAATGTCACCCTGAACACGCACCTCACCCAGGGTCACCCTGCACACGCACCTCACCCAGGGTCACCCGGCACACGCACCTCACCCAGGGTCACCCGGCACACGCACCTCACCCAGGATCACCCTGCACACGCACCTCACCCAGGGTCACCTGCTCATGGGTGATCCTGCTCCTCTCTGTGAACCTTGTGCTGCACAGCTGATGCAATATTTTCAACGGTTCCATCGGGAATTTTATGACTGCCGGGGTGCCTGTTGGCATCTCGGAGAACCTCTTGATACTCGGCCGGAGGGAAGGAGGGAAACGTTGATACTCGGGGGTAACTGTTAATGATACTCGGGGTACCTGTTCATACTCGGGTACCTGCTGATACCCCTGCGAATTGTTATCTAGGGAGGTGACAACAAGATGCAGCCCTCCTAGTAGACTCCTGCTTAGATCCATCAGTGTGTATATAATTTATAATATATTATTACTAACAGTTAAGCAAGAAATTTCATCTTGATCAACTGATTTTGCAAGTGATTTAAGGAAGAGTTTACTAGTAATGAGCTTCTAGGGAGGGACTAAGATATGTGACTAAGTGACCACAGCTTCCATGGAGAGGTGAAATACTCTTGGTGTCTACAGTGACACAGTTCATGCAAGTTATAAAACTTAATATAATTGCATGTTTTCACAACCCAGTTAGATCTACATGTATTTCTAGACATTTATTAAGATTTATATTGACATGGTTCATTCCTTAACATTCTAATACCAAATACAGTGTTAATCTCAATAATACTATCACTGATACAAGGAACACCAAACTTCTTCATATTAAGAACCTGGGTAGTTTTAGGGCAGCTAAGAATAATTCCGAGGGCTTTGTTTTGGATTAGCTACAAGGGCTGGAGAAAATTTTCTTTAGCCAACTTTGGCCCAACATAATTAACGATCTAATGTAGGCTATGTTCCTCATTATCAGTATTCTTACATTAGCACCATAGTTGGTGTTGTAGTCAGCAACATTAGCACCATAGTTGGTGTTGTAGTCAGCAACATTAGCACCATAGTTGGTGTTGTAGTCAGCAACATTAGCACCATAGTTGGTGTTGTAGTCAGCAACATTAGCACCATAGTTGGTGTTGTAGTCAGCAACATTAGCACCATAGTTGGTTCTGTAGTCAGCAACATTAGCACCATAGTTGGTTCTGTAGTCAGCAACATTAGCACCATAGTTGGTTCTGTAGTCAGCAACATTAGCACCATAGTTGGTGTTGTAGTCAGCAACATTAGCACCATAGTTGGTTCTGTAGTCAGCAACATTAGCACCATATTTGGTTCTGTAGTCAGCAACATTAGCACCATAGTTGGTGTTGTAGTCAGCAACATTAGCACCATAGTTGGTTCTGTAGTCAGCAACATTAGCACCATAGTTGGTGTTGTAGTCAGCAACATTAGCACCATAGTTGGTTCTGTAGTCAGCAACATTAGCACCATAGTTGGTGTTGTAGTCAGCAACATTAGCACCATAGTTGTTGTTGTAGTCAGCAACATTAGCACCATAGTTGGTGTTGTAGTCAGCAACATTAGCACCATAGTTGGTGTTGTAGTCAGCAGCATTAGCACCATAGTTGGTTCTGTAGTCAGCAATATTAGCACCATAGTTGGTGTTGTAGTCAGCAACATTAATACCATAGTTGGTGTTGTAGTCAGCAACATTAGCACCATAGTTGGTGTTGTAGTCAGCAACATTAGCACCATAGTTGGTGTTGTAGTCAGCAACATTAGCACCATAGTTGGTGTTGTAGTCAGCAACATTAGCACCATAGTTTGTGTTGTAGTCAGCAACATTAGCACCATAGTTGGTGTTGTAGTCAGCAACATTAGCACCATAGTTGGTTCTGTAGTCAGCAACATTAGCACCATAGTTGGTTCTGTAGTCAGCAACATTAGCACCATAATTGGTGTTGTAGTCAGCAACATTAGCACCATAGTTGGTTCTGTAGTCAGCAACATTAGCACCATAGTTGGTTCTGTAGTCAGCAACATTAGCACCATAGTTGGTTCTGTAGCCAGCAGCATTAGCACCATAGTTGGTGTTGTAGTCAGCAACATTAGCACCATAGTTGGTTCTGTAGTCAGCAACATTAGCACCATAGTTGGTTCTGTAGTCAGCAACATTAGCACCATAGTTGGTTCTGTAGTCAGCAACATTAGCACCATAGTTGGTGTTGTAGTCAGCAACATTAGCATCATAGTTGGTTTTGTAGTCGGCAACATTAGCACCATAGTTGGTGTTGTAGTCAGCAACATTAGCACCATAGTTGGTGTTGTAGTCAGCAACATTAGCACCATAGTTGGTGTTGTAGTCAGCAACATTAGCACCATAGTTGGTGTTGTAGTCAGCAACATTAGCACCATAGTTGGTGTTGTAGTCAGCAACATTAGCACCATAGTTGGTGTTGTAGTCAGCAACATTAGCACCATAGTTGGTGTTGTAGTCAGCAACATTAGCACCATAGTTGGTGTTGTAGTCAGCAACATTAGCACCATAGTTGGTGTTGTAGTCAACAACATTAGCACCATAATTGGTGTTGTAGTCAGCAACATTAGCACCATAGTTGGTGCTGTAGTCAACAACATTAGCACCATAATTGGTGTTGTAGTCAGCAACATTAGCACCATAGTTGGTGTTGTAGTCAACAACTCTGAGAGCATTTAGTTTATCTTTGTATTTCTTATTTAGTTGTGGCATAGTGGACTTCTTGAAGGCTCCGTCTACAAGATATCTGTATGACTGAACCTAACTCGTGTTGTCACCCTGCCAGCAGGTGGGTGGAGGATGTCGTTGGCTTGTCACTGTCTTAGTCTTAGATGAAGATACAATGAGACATAGCTGAGTATATATTTAACTTCAATTTCATTAAGCCTTATTGTATGGATCATAATGTCATCAGCAGAGCTTACGTTTAAGTGAGGTAGGTAGAGCACTGTGTATTCAGGAGAATATTAATCAAAACATTAAACAGCACAGGACCGAGAACTCTTCCCTGTGGTGTACCTAGGAACATTTCTTTAATCTTACTCCTAAAAACCTTGGTAGAGAACAGACGATACTCTAGTTGACAGACAACCCATTATCCACACAAAACCGGTATACAGTACCGACAAAATGAAGAATCAGACACACGAGCAACACCTGGACATCAAAACTCAGATACCAAACACTGGTTTCCACGCTGAGGGACTGATCACCTCGTTTTCTATTCTATCCAGCATTTCAACACCTTCACATCGCCTCTGAATTGAACTGATAAAGCCAGTGGTTGGCGACACGTCTCTTAATAAAGTTATGCAGGTGTTGTACACGTGTCTAATCTCCCAACATATCATCCCAGTGAGTGGACTACCAATATTCATCTTGGCTAGTTCATGCAGGATAACTATGTCGGTTGCAACGTCAAATGCAGATTTTAGATCAAGAAAATGTAAAGCTATACCTTTGATATACATTTGAAGAGTTTCGAGAGTATCTACTCTCTGAGCCCGGCCATGGGCCAGGCTCGTAGAAGTGTGAGCAATGATCAAGTTGGTAATTTTACTCGTACACGCTGTTCCCTCTCATGATGCCACAGAGACCAGGAGAGAGAGAGTTGGTTTCTGATTCTATAGTTCAGTCTATTAATATCATTCTTTCAAGTGTTCAACAAAGATAACTAGCTAAAGAGATTGGTCTAAATGTATCAGACACAGAGAGAGAGAACTTGGGGAACACTGGTGGCAATTTCTCCCACTAGATGGCAGCAGCTGACAAGACCACAATGAGGGAGGTTGGTGAAACAGGCCTCGTACTCTAACCAGTCTTGTACTGAATTCTTCGTACTCTACCCAACCTTGTACTATATTTTTCGTATTCTGCCCTGCCTCGTAGTATATTCTTCGTACTCTACCTTGTACTATATTGTGCTTCGCACTCTATCCCGCCTTGTATTTTAACCTGCCTTATACACTACCATGCCTTACCTTTGAAGAGTTTCGAGAGTTTCTCTACTCTCTGAGTCCGGCCATGGGCCAAGCTCGTCTGGTGTTTGCCTGGTCAACCAGGCTGTTGCTGCTGGAGGCCCGCTCCCCACATATCAGTCACAGCCTCGTTGATCTGACACCTGGTGAAGATACTTGTCCAGTTTCCTCTTGAAGGCTTCTACACTTGTTCCAGCCGTGTTTCTGATATCTTCTGGTAAGATGTTGAATAGTCTGGGACCCCGGATGTTGATACAGTGCTCCCTTATTGTGCCCACCGCACCCCTGCTCCTCACTGAGTTTATTTTACACTTCCTCCCATATCTCTCACTCCAGTATGTTGTTATGGCAGTGTGCAGATTTGGGACCAGGCCCTCGAGTACTTTCCAGGTATATATCATCATGTATCTCTCTCTCCTCCGCTCCAATGAGTACATGTTCAAGACTTGAAGGCGTTCCCAATAATTTAGATGTTTCAATGGCTCAATGTGAGCCGTAAACGATCTCTGTATTTGTTCCAGCTCTGATATTTCTCCTGCCCTGAACGGGGCCGTCAGCACTGAGCAGTATTCTAAGTGAGGGAGCACTAGCGATTTGAAGAGTGTCACCATCGGTATTATTTCCCCTTGTTTTAAAAGTTCTCAATACACACCCAGTCATCTTCCTGGCTGTTGTGATCTTTGTCTTGTTATGGTCTTTAAAAGACAGATCAGCAGACACAATTATTCCCAAGTCCTTTACGTGTTCCTTTCGTTCTATGTGGTGACCCTCTTACGTTTTGTATATAGTGTTCCTTTTGAGTTCTTCATTCTTTCCATACCTAAGCAGCTGAAACTTATCACCATTGAACGTCATGTTGTTCTCCACTGCCCACTGGAAGACCCTGCTTATGTCTTCCTGTAATTTTTCAGTGTCCTCTACCGTAGTGACTTTCATGCTTATTTTAGTGTCATCTGCAAATGATGATACAAAAGTGTGCTGTGTGTTTTTATCTATGCTATGAGGATGAGAAACAGCAGAGGTGCCAGGACAGTGCCTTGGGGCACTGAGCTTTTGACCTCGCTGATGCTGGATCTTGCCCTGTTCACTACTACTTTTTGTGTTCTGTGTTAGGAACTCAAAAATCCATCTGCCTACCTTCCCCGTAATGCCTCTGGCCCTCATTTTGTGCGCTATCACTCCAAGATCGCATTTGTCAAACGCCTTTGCAAAATCTGTGTAAATCACATCTGCGTTTTGGTCGTCCTCCAATGCCTCCGTAATTCTGTCATAATGGTTCAGCAGCTGTGACAGGCATGATCGTCCCGCTCTAAAGCCATGCTGGTTTTTGTTATGTTGGTTGTGCTGGTCCATGAAGTTTGTAATCTGCCGTCTCATCACTCTTTCAAAGATTTTTATGATGTGAGAAGTTAGGGCTACTGGTCTGTAATTTTTAGCTAGTGCTCTACTACCTCCCTTATGCAAAGGAGCTATGTCTGCACTCTTTAAGGCCTCCTGTATTTCACCTAGATCTAAGTTCTTTCTCCAAAGAACACTAAGGGCTCTTGCTAATGGTACTTTGCACTTCTTTATAAATAAAGCATTCCATGAATCTGGTCCAGGTGCTGAGTGAGTGGGCATGTTGTCCATTTCTTTTTCGAAATCCATGGGATTTGTACTAATGTCAGTTAGTTGGTCTGTGCGGCCTTCTGCTGGAGTGAAAAATATTTCTGCATTTTGTACACTACCATACCTTGTACACCCTGTCTTGTACACTACCCTGCTTTGTTCACTACCCTGCCTTGTACACTACTCTGCCTCGTACACTACCCTACCTCGTACACTACCCTGCCTTGTACACTACACTGCCTCGTACACTACCCTGCCTCGTGCACTATCATACCTTGTACACTACCCTGCCTTGTACATTACCCTGCCTTGTACACTACCATGCCTTGTACACTACCCTGCCTCGTATACTACCCTGCCTCGTACACTACCCTGCCTCGTACACTACCATGCCTTGTACACTATCATGCCTTGTACACTACCCTGCCTTGTACACTACCCTGCCTTGTACACTACCATGCCTCGTACACTACCCTGTCTCGTACACTACCCTGCCTCGCACACTACCCTGCCTCGTACACTACCCTGCTTCGTACACTACCATGCCTTGTACACTACCATGCCTTGTATACTAGCCTCCCTTGTATACTACCCTGCCTCGTACACTACCCTGCCTCGTACACTACCCTGCCTCGTACACTACCCTGCTTCGTACACTACCATGCCTTGTATACTAGCCTCCCTTGTATACTACCCTGCCTCGTACACTACCCTGCCTCGTACACTACCCTGCCTCGTACACTACCCTGCTTCGTACACTACCATGCCTTGTATACTAGCCTCCCTTGTATACTACCCTGCCTCGTACTCTACCCTGCCTTGTATTTTAGATACAGTTGAACGCTGACTAGATACACGATTATAACAGAAGGTTTGGTAGTTCTCAGAAGTTAAGAACCTACCTCACCTGTCAAGTGAGGTAGAGGGAAGGTAAGGAGGGGGGAAGGTAAGGAGGGAGGAAGGTAAGGAGGGGGGAAGGTAAGGAGGGAGGGAGGAAAGAAGGGAGGGAGGGAAGGTGAATGAGTGACAGGTGACACAGAATGATAGATATGGGTGAGTGTCCTCACCTCCAGTAGGTGACTACCCGTCCATCTGTGTCACTCAATTTGTGTGAGCCTCTATCCCTCCCTTCATTCTTCCTTCCCTCCCTTCATCCTTCCCTCCCTTCCTTCCTCTATCCCTCCCTCCCTTCCTTCCTCTATCCCTCCCTCCCTCCCTTCCTTCCTCTATCCCTCCCTCCCTTCCTTCCTCTATCCCTCCCTCCCTTCCTTCCTCCATCCCTCCCTCCCTTCCTTCCTTCCTCTATCCCTCCTCCCTCCCTCCCTCCTTCCTTCCTCTATCCCTCCCTCCTTCCTTCCTCTATCCCTCCCTCCCTTCCTTCCTCCATCCCTCCCTCCCTTCCTTCCTTCCTCTATCCCTCCCTCCCTTCCTCCATCCCTCCCTCCCTTCCTTCCTCTATCCCTCTCTCCCTCCCTTCCTTCCTCCATCCCTCCCTCCCTTCCTCCATCCCTCCCTCCCTTCCTTCCTCCATCCCTCCCTCTCTTCCTTCCTCCATCCCTCCCTCCCTTCCTTCCTCCATCCCTCCCTCCCTTCCTTCCTCCATCCCTCCCTCCCTTCTGGCAGACATACAGTTCAGTAAGTGGTCAACCTTATGGTCACTATCTTGAACACTGTACTTCACTGTTCACTTACTGTGCAATACAGAGATACACAGTATAATAACCTATATAACATGTCAAGATATTAATGAAAATAAGATACCAGACATATTAAGGAAATATTCTAATTTTTTTTTTTTTGCAACAGATAAGATAATTGTAGATATAAATCCAGATGTTCTGATAAATCTTTTGGTTCCTTGTTCCTAGGTCTTATTTATCCATGTGGTCTTGTGCTACCATCCACAGGATGGATATGAGGTGCACAATAAACTAGCTACTGTCCTCGGCGGCAAAATCTACTATACTCCCTCCTTCTCTCCTCCACTCTTCCCTCCTTACTGCTTCCTCCCTCCCTCCCTCCCTCATTATCACCCCTCCCTCCCTCAAGATCATATTCATGTCATGTGATAATAAAAGTCTGATCCCTTTGGGTGTACCTGCAGTCAAGGAAGACTGGAGGGAGACAAGGAAGGGAGGGAGACAAGGAAGGGAGGGAGACAAGGAAGGGAGGGAGGAGGCACTGAGAGGGATAAGGAAGAATGAAACAGGGAAAAGGGAGGGAAATTGTGGAAGAAGGGGTAGAGGCTGAAGTTGGAGTGGAAGAGGGTGAGGTTGGATGAGTGAATAGAAAGGATGAAGCGAAAGGGAAAGAGGAGGAAGGAGAAAGGGGAGGAAGAAGAAGAAAGGAAAGAGGTAGGAGGAGGAGAAGAGTGAGAGAGAAAAGAGTAACCGTACGTTACTTGTAGTGGCTTCCGAGGGCCACCGCCCCCGCGACCCGGTCTCAGACCAGACCTGTTGGTTGCTGACCTGATCGATCAGGTTTAATGTACCTACCGCCTGCAGTCCGTATGCGTCACAGCCCGGCTGATCAGGAAGTGATTTGAGGAATTTGTCAAGTTCCCTCTTAAAGACAGCCAGGGTTCTCTTGGTAATTCCTCCTTATGCATGAAGGGAGGATGTTGGAGAGTCGTGGACACTTTACACTTACCGAGTTCCACCTCAGTGTACTCGTCGCTCCCCTGCTTTTCACTGGAGGTATCTTGAACCGTCTCTCAAGCCTCATATCATATGTAGTGATTTCAATGTGTAAATTTGGGATTAATCCCTACAGAATCATCCACGTACAGATCATCTTGTACTTTTCACGTCTTCCTGCTAAGCAGTACAGTTCGAGGGACATCAAACCCTCCCCTCCTAGAGAGAACAAGTGACCTGAAGAGCATCATCACTGGCTTGTCATCTCTTGTTTTGAAACTTCTAGTTTTCCAACCTATTATTTTTCTTGCAGATATAATAATAACAATGTTGTGTTCCCAGAACGTGAGATCTTCTGGCAGCATCACTCCTGAGTCTCAGCATCACTCCTGAGTCTCAGCATCACTCCTGAGTCTCAGCATCACTCCTGAGTCTCAGCATCACTCCTGAGTCTCAGCATCACTCCTGAGTCTCTTACTTGTGCTCTGTAATGTAATAACTGAAATTAGTCTTCACTGAACACCATATCGTCAGTAGTCCACTGGAAGACTTGGTTTACGAGTACATCAGCTGGGAGGCTCACTATGGGTCCCACTCACGTACAAATTCTTGTATCGTCTCTAAAGGATAATACAGTGCCATAGTTTACGTCGCTCTCTATGGTAGATATGAGAATAAGAATGAGAGGTGGGGAGAGTACAGTGCCTGAGGGAACATAATTCTTCACTGTAGCAACCTATGATTTTATTCTGGTTATTTTTACTGAGTTTTATTAGGAAATTAAATATCCATCTACCCGCCTTTCCAGTTGTACAGTTTGCTCTCAGTTACCACATAGTCGCACGTGTTACACGCTACTGTAGCGAGTGTACCCTACATCTACACTTGATTGTCTTCTAGTGTATCCAAGACTATGCCATAGTAGTCCAACAACTGCGAGAGGCAGAAGCCACCTGTTGTGAACCTGTGTTGAGACAGTGTACAAGTTTCTTCTCTATAGAATATTTAATGCACTTGACAATGGTTTCTCGTAATTCTTGACAAATATCCACGAGTCTGGGCCTCGGGCAGAGTGCATCAATGGCTTCTTCGTAGTGTTATCAGTGTTAATGGAGATATCTGCAGCATTCTGTGTCACGTTCATGAAGAACTCATTTGGGTCATCAATCTTTTGACCGACACTGAACACTCAGTCGTACCGGGACTTAAGTATTTCACTCATTTCTTTAATGTCGTCAATGTTCCATCTCATTAATCAAGACTTGATACTTGATGTTTTTTGCCCTGGATTTTGCATATGAGAAGAGGCATTTTAAGGACTTCACTCAATTTACTATATAACTTTTTTGTCCACTATCTCTCTTGGACTATGTATGATGTATACGGCTTGAGCTTAATGTTTTCCGTTTCTCTCGCAAGTTTTACTTTGCATTCTTCATAAAGCCTCTGAGGAGCTCTGTGATCCGTCGTCTTCGCCTGTAGAGGACACACCTCTCCCTTCCCAACCTGCACCTTCTCCTCCGCAATGGTGTCTGGAACATAGTGCCACCGAACTCATCCTCTCCAAACAGTGGCTCAACATCCTTGTTTATCACGCTCTCTTCTCAACATATTTCAGTAAGCACACGATTTATTAGCCCCCAGTTGATATTCTTGCTACTGAAGTTAGATTTGTTAAGGTTGCCCTCATGACTGTGTTTTGCTGACTGGGTCCAGCAAGTATACTTGTCTGAACTTCTGTTAGTTTTATGGTCTGAGATGACCGTCTTTTACACTCATGTTCCGTACCAGGTCTTCACTATTTGTGAATGTGAGGTCTAGAATATTTCCTAGTCTGGTTTGGTCTTGTCTGCTGAAGAAGGAAACAGCAGGAAGTGTAAAGGAGAAAGGTGAAGGAGGAAAAGTAGGTGGAAGGGGTAAGAGGAGAAAGGGTAGGGGGAAGAGGTGGAAGAAGGGGTAAAGGAGGAAGGGGAGGGGTAAGAGGAGGAAGAGGAGTCATGGGTGAGGGAAGAAGGGGAGGGGTAAGAGGAGGCAGGGGTGAGGGAGGAAGGGGAGGGATAAGAGGAGGAAGGGGTGAAGGAAGAAGGGGAAGTAAAAGGGAGGGGTAATAGAAGGGAGGAGTAATAGGAGGAAGGGTAGGGGGAAGAGGTGGAGGAAGAGGTGTAGGAGAGGGGGAAGATGAAGGGGTGATTTAGAGGGTAAGGAGTGATGGGGTAGGGGGGGGGCGGCACTGGCACCAAATACTAATCCTCTACAAACAAAGGGGCAGCCGACAGCCTCAGCTGTCCTAGTGTTGTCGTCTGTTGACGCACACCTGAGCCTCAGCTGTGTTGACGTACACCTGAACCTCAGCTGTGTTGACGTACACCTGAACCTCAGCTGTGTTGACGTACACCTGAACCTCAGCTGTGTTGACGCACAAGTGAACCTCAGCTGTGTTGACGCACAAGTGAACCTCGTCTGTGTACTGTGATCGGCAAGTCGCTGTACGCCACTCCACTGTACCCTGAATGGAGGTAGTACGTGTCCACTGTATACGAGCCCTATTGTATCCTGAATGAAGCTGTCAGTGTTCGCTATGCGTACGTTACACTGTAGTGTGACTATAAACGAAATGGTTATAATCATAACCGTAAATTTTAAAGGGGTGGACCGGTAAGCCAGCGGAAGGCCTCGGTCAGATGACCAAAAGCTCCAGCGGCGGGTCATCATATGACTAAGACCCGCGTCAGGAAACACTTGTCCTGTGTCCTGACGAATCTTACCTAACCCGGATCAATCGTCACAACTACATCAAGGACTGCTGATCATCAATTTGACACTGTCAAGCCAATCAAAGGAAAGGCCTCATTATTATCATTATATTCGCTAAGTGCAAAACCCATACGGTTATAAGAGACAATCAGGTAAGATTCAAGGAGAGGGTAGCTTTCAAGAGTCCTTCAACGGTATCAAGGATAGGCTTGCCCATAAAAATTGGCTCAACATAAGAGGTTGTTTACATGTTATGTGGTCGGCAAAGAGATGTTCCAGACTTAGCTGGTATGTAAATACTATGTAGTTTACATGCTAGAGGTCTTCAGCTTGGAAAAACTACACGTGAACTACAGCAAACTACCACTGAGTGTAAGGATTGTGGGAAGGTCATTACTGTATAAAAGACTGAGACCGTGTCATTCTCGTGAGCCATCTGGAAGACCAACTCATGTTAGGGTGGTAAGCCATCTGGAAGACCAGCTCATGTTAGGGTGGTAAGCCATCTGGAAGACCAGCTCTTGTAAGGGTGGTAAGCTATCTGGAAGACCAGCTCATGTTAGGGTGGTAAGCCATCTGGAAGACCAGTTCATGTAAGGGTGGTAAGCCATCTGGAAGACCAGCTCATGTAAGGGTGGTAAGCCATCTGGAAGACCAGCTCATGTTAGGGTGGTAAGCCATCTGGAAGACCAGCTCATGTAAGGGTGGTAAGCTATCTGGAAGACCAGCTCATGTAAGGATGGTAAGCCATCTGGAAGACCAGCTCATGTTAGGGTGGTAAGCCATCTGGAAGACCAGCTCATGTTAGGGTGGTAAGCTATCTGGAAGACCAGCTCATGTAAGGGTAGTAAGCCATCTGGAAGACCAGCTCATGTAAGGGTGGTAAGCTATCTGGAAGACCAGCTCATGGAATCATGGTAAGTCATAGTGATTACGGTCTTAAGTCTTGATGAGTCCTCGACACTCATGGTTGCTAAAGTCTAGGAAGCTGAATGACTCAAACGGTTTTAGCGATTTTTCATATATTTATAAGGTTGACGGCTGCAGCTGTGGCGAGCTACACGGAGGTGGGATCCAGATCACGTCTAGAAGACCAGGAAATAGTTTTCAAAGGTCATTCCAACCTGGAAACTCTGAAAATTGGAGACCGGTGTTCTAGAAAGCCATGAGGTGGTCTTGTGAGACTTGAGTTTCGAATGCTCCTGAGTGAATCTATCGAACAAGATTAAGTTTTACTTGGGAAGGAACAATGTGGAGGACCTGGGGAAACCAGTCAGTGGCTTCATCTCCGAGAAACTAACCCAGCCAGAAAATTTCTTCATCTGAAATAAGATTAAATTTCCAGAATCGATTGTATGTTTGAAGACAGTCACTGGAGCTGCCTATAACATTACCGAGGCTCTTCACACTCACTGTATACCAACGTAAAGCTCCCCAACTGGAGACCCTTCGAAGACGAAGGGGGCGTCTTGATGTTGGCGAAGGCTCTTCATCCAAAGAACTGCAACTATCCTCCCTTCACTTGGATCATACCTGAATGACCCCTATGGTTTTATAGCTTCCCCAAGATTTTAATAAAACAGTTGTAGAACTGAAGAGACAGACGGTTATTTTCTGAAGGCAGTAAGTGGTGTCCTGTGAAGAAAGACTAACTTGAGAGCAAGACAGGATCCCCTCAGGAAGGGGTGGTCCTAGGAAGCAAGACAGGAACCCCCCCAGGAAGGGGTGGCCCTAGGAAGCAAGACAGGAACCCCCCAGGAAGGAGTGGCTCTAAGAAGCAAGACAGGATCCCCTCAGGAAGGTATGGTCCTAGGAAGCAAGACAGAATCCCCTCAGGAAGGGGTGGTCCTAGGAAGCAAGACATGATCCCATCAGGAAGGGGTGGCCCTAGAAAGAAAGACAGGATCCCCTCAGGAAGGGGTAGCTCTAGGAAGCAAGACAGGATCCCCTCAGAAAGGATAGACCGCCAGACAGGGACCCCTGAGAGAAGCAGGAGAGGGGAGCCCCTGAGTGAGAGGATACACGAGTGTTAAAGTAAACACTGTCGTGAGATCAACGTGGCAAACACTGGTGGTGGAGCGAGTCATCCCTCCCCTGATAGTCACCACAGAGACGGGCGCCCCCGGGGAGGGAGGAGAGACAGGGAAAGGGAGGAAAGACAGTGGAAAGGGACAGAGATAAGGGAGGGATGAGAGATAGGGAAGGATGAAAAATATAGTGAGAAAAAATGAGTCGAAATGAGTTATATTTCTCGCAAGTGCTGGATCATAACACACTTATCGAGGCTTTGGAAAAACTCCCAAAATATAGACGTGGTCTACACCGATGTTGCTAAGACATTTAACAGATGTGATCAAGGAGTAATAACACATAAAATACGATAAATACAAAAACCACAGCTTTGCACCTTCCTTTGCGGATGACAAAAACTATCAAGACAGTCACCTCTGTAGACCACACCGAAAACCTGAAAGAACATACAAACAAAGCTTTTCAGTGGACAGTAGAAAATAACATGCAGTTCAATATGAACACATTCCAGTTGTTCAGATCTGGAAAAAACTGAGGAACTCGAAAGGGAAACGATATACAAAGAACAGGAGGGTCACCCCACAGAACGCAAAGAACGATTATAAGAGCTATGTATAATCATGTCAGCTGACCTATCTTTTAAAGAGCACAACAGATCAAACATTGCAATGGCCAAGTAAATGACAAGGTGGATAATAAGAACCTTCTGAGCAAGAGAAATAATACCAGTAGTAACAATGTTCAAATCGCTTGTGCTCTCTTGCACAAGTGAGATCAGTGTTGAGAGCACCGTTCATGATGGGTCAGATAACAGAACTGGAAAAAATAATAGAGCATCTTTATTGCCCGCATAGACCCAACAAAGCAACAAAGCATTACACTAGGAACACCTCTACAAACTGAAAATGTACGCTGAAAAGAAGACGAGAGAATTACGTGATAATGTAAACATGGAAGATACTGGAGGTTCTAGTCCCTAATCAACCCATCATCATAACGTACTGGCGTGAGAGATATGGAATTTGTAAAAGAGACTGTGAAAAGAAGGGGCGCCACGAGTACAAAACGAGATCACCGTATAAACATCCGTGGGCCTAGACTTTTGAACCTGCTATCAGCAGACACCACAAATACTGCTGGAACAAGTGTAGAAGTTTTAAGAGGAAACTGAACGTATACCTCCGTAGTGTGACAGGGCAACCGGGCTGTGATGGATATGTGGACTAGCGAGCAGCTTACAGTAACAACCTGATCGACCAGGCAATCAACAGGGAGGCCTGGCCTTGTGACCAGGAAAACTCCTGAAAGAGATCACAGGTCTGGCCGAGTTACGGGGAGTTCAAGAACAAGGTAACCAACATTTTGGAATTTAATTAACATCTACCACCACTAAGTCTTTGTAAATGTGGTACCGAAGGTTATCGTAAGTTCTGAACGTAACGTCTGTAAATCTTAGCTCAGCTTATTCTATAACCTTAAAAGTGACTTGGGTCGCTTTTAAGGTTATAGGACCATCATAACCTGGTTAATAATCAGTAAGGTACAGACATTCCAATAATGTAAACTTTATTTATTTAAGTCAAAAAATTAAAGTTGGAGCTCATGACTGGTGTTTTACTCGCAAGAAACTGGTGTTTTACTCGCAAGAAACTGGTGTTTTACTCGCAAGAAACTGGTGTTTTACTCGCAAGAAACTGGTGTTTTACTCGCAAGAAACTGGTGTTTTACTCGCAAGAAACTGGTGTTTTACTCGCAAGAAACTGGTGTTTTACTCGCAAGAAACTGGTGTTTTACTCGCAAGAAACTGGTGTTTTACTCGCAAGAAACTGGTGTTTTACTCGCAAGAAACTGGTGTTTTACTCGCAAGAAACTGGTGTTTTACTCGCAAGAAACTGGTGTTTTACTCGCAAGAAACTGGTGTTTTACTCGCAAGAAACTGGTGTTTTACTCGCAAGAAACTGGTGTTTTACTCGCAAGAAACTGGTGTTTTACTCGCAAGAAACTGGTGTTTTACTCGCAAGAAACTGGTGTTTTACTCGCAAGAAACTGGTGTTTTACTCGCAAGAAACTGGTGTTTTACTCGCAAGAAACTGGTGTTTTACTCGCAAGAAACTGGTGTTTTACTCTCAAGAAACTGGTGTTTTACTCGCAAGAAACTGGTGTTTTACTCTCAAGAAACTGGTGTTTTACTCGCAAGAAACTGGTGTTTTACTCGCAAGAAACTGGTGTTTTACTCGCAAGAAACTGGTGTTTTACTCGCAAGAAACTGGTGTTTTACTCGCAAGAAACTGCAATAACTTCAAGTATATGTATTGTTTTCCTTCCCGTTAAGTCCCAACTAAACAGCACCGAGGATATTTTTTTTATGTGATTGATGGAGCATTGATGGCACTTGTCCTCATCAATGTGATTGATGGAGCATTGATGGCACTTGTCCTCATCAATGTGATGGAGCATTGATGGCACTTGTCCTCATCAATGTGATTGATGGAGCATTGATGGCACTTGTCCTCATCAATGTGATTGATGGAGCATTGATGGGACTTGTCCTCATCAATGTGATTGATGGAGCATTGATGGGACTTGTCCTCATCAATGTGATTGATGGAGCATTGATGGGACTTGTCCTCATCAATGTGATTGATGGAGCATTGATGGGACTTGTCCTCATCAATGTGATTGATGGAGCATTGATGGCACTTGTCCTCATCAATGTGATTGATGGAGCATTGATGGCACTTGTCCTCATCAATGTGATTGATGGAGCATTGATGGCACTTGTCCTCATCAATAAATTAATTAACCTTGATGGTATTAAAAAAAAACGTAAAAATATGTTTTGATAACACTGGGGAAATTTAACGATAGAACTCACACTTGAGCCAATACAACATTAGTCAATGTTATAGATGTATTTACAACATTTATACTGATTATCATTACAAGAGTATGTAAACACACGTAGCTGTAGGCCTTGTACAATTAACAGCAATCACTTTGTAAAGGTCAGGTGAAACGTTGTACTAAAAAAAATCAAATATAGAAATCTAATGAATTTTTAGAAATAAATAATAAGAACAAGATGTTGACAACTCTCGCTTTAAGATAGGTGAGTGTGTTGGTCAGGTGACATGTGTTGTTGTTGTCTGGTACCTGTCTGTACTGAACATGTGCAAGTTAGGTATCTTTATTCAGAAACGTTTCGCCTACACAGTAGGCTTCTTCAGTCGAGCACAGAGGAGGCAACAGAAGCAGTAGAGATGTGAAGACGATGTAATCAGTCCATCACCCTTGAAGACGTAGTTTTGAGGTGGTCAGTCCCTCAGCCTGGAGAAGAGTTTTGCTCCACATTCTGAAACATTGTTCCAGACTATGGAACATCGTTCAGCTTCTCGGTATCGTACACCATTGTCATATTCGCCTGTTTGTAATATTGGAGTGCTGATGACTTTAATATACCCTGATACAACACATGCAACTTAAATGTATTTGGGTCGGTGTACGATCCGAGAAAGGTATCCCCGTGATGCATAACCCCAGCCCCCTGTACCTCAGTGCACGCGATTGGAATGGTACAGAGTGCGGCATAAGCTTGTAATGTATGTAAATATCAGGAATGAAAATCTTAAGTGAATCAGAAGAGGCGTTCACAAGTCATCACATGGAAATTAATGCCACAATTCCTACAACAAAAATGACAAATTAGGACACACACACACACACACACACACACAAACACAAGCCAAGTCTAACTCAAATCTTCCATTAAGAAACATCAGCTTTGAAGCTAAACTGAAGAGGCATTGTCATGTTATCTCGGGGAAAACTAGATAATGAAAATAAATAAGTCTACCCTCATTAAATATAAAAAAAAGACCTTAAAACGTGATTTTTTTAATTCTTTATAATCCTGTAAGAAAAAATATAATATTTTTTGTCTATGGTAGATGACCTAAGGTAAATGACCAGGCTGAGTTAGAGGACTCGGCTGAGTTAGAGGACTCGGCTGAGTTAGAGGACCCGGCTGAGTTAGAGGACCCGGTTGAGTTAGAGAACTCGGCTGAGTTAGAAGACCCGGCTGAGTTAGAGGACTTGATTGAGTTAGAGGACTCGGCTGAGTTAGAGGACCCGGCTGAGTTAGAGGACCCGGCTGAGTTAGAGGACCCGGCTGAGTTAGAGGACCCGGCTGAGTTAGAGGACCTGGCTGGGTTGATCTACGTCTAACAGATGGTGCCCCACCCTCTCTATACCAACAACACTGACCCTCTTTCCCTCATATCTCAAATGTTAGTCCTTATAGCATTCGAGTCCCTTCCTATCCCTCTCACCCCAATCCCTCTACACCTACCCCATCCCTCTCACACCACTCCCTCTACACCTACCACTCATAACCTCCCACAACACTGCCACCGGCCACTCTCTCTCCTTCCACACCTCCGTTAACTACATCTCCCCTCCCCTGCGCTTCACCAATTACACTGTCCCCTTCCTCCACCACTACCCTTTCCTCCACCACTCACCTCCTCCACAACTAAGCCTAGGACATCTTCGTCGTCTCCCATGATATAAAAACTCCATAAAATCTGCTCAGTGTGTCTCCCACTTAATTTGTTGGGGATTAATTGTCATCTGAGCGGAATTACCCAAGGGAGTTTTGAGGAATGGGAGGTCTCAGAGGGGGGGGAGAGGGAGGGAGGGTCTCGAGAGGGAGAAGAGGAGGGAGAGGAGGAGAGGGGAATCTCAGAGAGGGAGGAGGAGGAGGAGGGAAGGAGAGTCTCAGAGGGAGGGGAGGAGGGAAGGAGGGTCTCAGAGGGAGGAGGGAGGAGAGGAGAGGAAGGAGGTCTCAGAGGGAGGGGGAGGAGAGAGAGGAGGGTCTCAGAGGGAGGGGGAGGAGAGGGAGGGAGGGTCTCAGAGGGAGGGGAGGAGAGGGAGGGTCTCAGGGGAGGAGAAGGAGGGTCTCAGAGGGAGGGGAGAGGAGAGGGAGGGGGTCTCAGAGGGAGGGGAGGAGAGGGAGGGAGGGTCTCAGAGGGAGGGGGAGGAGAGGGAGGGAGGGTCTCAGAGGGAGGGGAGGAGAGGGAGGGAGGGTCTCAGAGGGAGGGGAGGAGAGGGAGGAGGGTCTCAGAGGGAGGGGGAGGAGAGGGAGGGTCTCAGAGGGAGGGGAGGAGAGGGAGGGAGGGTCTCAGAGGGAGGGGAGGAGAGGAGGGAGGGTCTCAGAGGGAGGGAGGAGAGGGAGGGTCTCAGAGGAGGAGGAGAGGAGGGTCTCAGAGGGAGGGGAGGAGAGGGAGGAGGGTCTCAGAGGGAGGGGGAGGAGGGAGGGAGGGTCTCAGAGGGGGGGAGGAGGGGAGGGTCTCAGAGGGGGGAGGAGGGAGGGAGGGTCTCAGAGGGAGGGAGGAGAGGGAGGAGGGTCTCAGAGGGAGGGGAGGAGAGGAGGAGGGTCTCAGAGGGAGGGGGAGGAGAGGGAGGAGGGTCTCAGAGGGAGGGGAGGAGGGAGGGAGGGTCTCAGAGGGAGGGGAGGAGAGGGAGGGAGGGTCTCAGAGGGAGGGGGAGGAGAGGGAGGGAGGGTCTCAGAGGGAGGGGAGAGAGGAGGGTCTCAGAGGGAGGGGAGGAGAGGGAAGGAGGTCTCAGAGGGAGGGGAGGAGAGGGAGGGAGGGTCTCAGAGGGAGGGAGGAGGAGGAGGGTCTCAGAGGGAGGAGGGAGGAGGAGGGAGGGAGGGTCTCAGAGGGAGGGGGAGGAGAGGGAGGGAGGGTCTCAGAGGGAGGGGAGGAGAGGGAGGGAGGGTCTCAGAGGGAGGGGAGGAGAGGGAGGGAGGGTCTCAGAGGGAGGGAGGAGAGGGAGGGAGGGTCTCAGAGGGAGGGGGAGGAGAGGGAGGGAGGGTCTCAGAGGGAGGGGGAGGAGAGGGAAGGAGGGTCTCAGAGGGAGGGGGAGGAGAGGGAGGGAGGGTCTCAGAGGGAGGGGGAGGAGGGAGGGAGGGTCTCAGAGGGAGGGGGAGGAGAGGGAAGGAGGGTCTCAGAGGGAGGGGAGGAGAGGGAGGGAGGGTCTCAGAGGGAGGGGAGGAGAGGGAGGAGGGTCTCAGAGGGAGGGGGAGGAGAGGGAGGGAGGGTCTCAGAGGGAGGGGGAGGAGAGGGAGGGAGGGTCTCAGAGGGAGGGGGAGGAGAGGGAGGAGGGTCTCAGAGGGAGGGGAGGAGAGGGAGGGAGGGTCTCAGAGGGGAGGAGAGGGAGGGAGGGTCTCAGAGGGAGGGGAGGAGAGGGAAGGAGGGTCTCAGAGGGAGGGGAGGAGAGGGAAGGAGGGTCTCAGAGGGGAGGAGGGGGAGGGAGGAGGGGAGGGAGGGTCTCAGAGGGAGGGGGAGGAGAGGGAAGGAGGGTCTCAGAGGGAGGGGAGAGAGGGAAGGAGGGTCTCAGAGGGAGGGGAGGAGGAGGGAAGGAGGGTCTCAGAGGGAGGGGGAGGAGAGGGTCTCAGAGGAGGGAGGAGGAGAGGGTCTCAGAGGGAGGGGGAGGAGAGGGAAGGAGGGTCTCAGAGGGAGGGAGGAGAGGAAGGAGGGTCTCAGAGGGAGGGGGAGGAGAGGGAAGGAGGGTCTCAGAGGGAGGGGGAGGAGAGGGAAGGAGGGTCTCAGAGGGAGGGGAGGAGAGGGAAGGAGGGTCTCAGAGGGAGGGGGAGGAGAGGGTCTCAGAGGGAGGGGGAGGAGAGGGAAGGAGGGTCTCAGAGGGAGGGGGAGGAGAGGGAAGGAGGGTCTCAGAGGGAGGGGAGAGGCAGTGGAAAAGGAAGAAAATAAAGAAGTAGGAGGAAGGGAGAATGAATGAGGGAGTATAACGAAGGGAAAGGGGAAAAGAAGGGATGAGCAGGTGTAGCAACACCTGTGTTGCTACACCTGCTGAGACCTACACAACACCTGTGTTGCTACACCTGCTGAGACCTACACAACACCTGTGTTGCTACACCTGCTGAGACCTACACAACACCTGTGTTGCTACACCTGCTGAGAACTGAACATACACATGATCTCTGAGTGTGAACCCAGACCTCCCATTATCAGGTTAACAGCTGCATGGAGCGGGTCACAGTGACCAACAGCTGCATGGAGCGGGTCACAGTGACCAACAGCTGCATGGAGCGGGTCACAGTGACCAACAGCTGCATGGAGCGGGTCACAGTGACCAACAACTGCATGGAGCGGGCCACAGTGACCAACAGCTGCATGGAGCGGGTCACAGTGACCAAGTGCATGGAGCGGGTCACAGTGACCAAAAGCTGTAGGTAGTACTGCTGCCTACAATTTCTCCTGTGTATCTGACTGAAGAAGTCTACTGTGTGGACGAAACGTCATGTTATTCTTCACCGACCACTGCAACATTGTTACCATTTTTTTGCAATTGTTAACTGTCTTCCACCCAGGTAATTTCCATCATTATTTTAGTTTCATTCGTAAATGATAGGAAACTGGCGAGTGTTGTGTTTTATGTATATGTGGTATAGCTGGTCACACGACATGAGGGAGTCCTGGGGACTGTGTCCCAGCGCCCTGTTGTCTGACCAGGCCTCCTGCTCGATGGACTGATCAACCGGGTTGTTGGTCCTGGCAGCCCACACTCACCCACTAATTTTTATTTCTAGAGTAACCTAACTGACCCCTTTCCCTTTTCTCATACCGTCCCTTAACCCTTTGGTGTTTCCCTAGCTCGTCCCTTTATTCCTTGGTGTCTTCCCATGGTTTGTCCCTTTATCCCCCCCCTCGGTCTCCCCCCTGGCTTGTCCCTTTACCCTCCCCTTTCGTCTCCCCTGGACAGACCAAGACGCCATCATGGCGCTTGTCTCCCCCTAATTAATTAGTAATCTGGTGGGTAGTGTAATCTGCCAGCCCGGACACGCTGCCTTATAATGAAAAAGATCGCCTCACTCTCTCCCTCCCTCCATCTCCCTACCTCCCTCAATTATATTACTCCCTCTATATCGGTCCATCATCTTACTCCCTCCATCATCTCTCTGTCTCCATCATCTTACTCCCTCCATCATCTCTGTCTCCATCATCTCTCTCCCTCCATCAATTCCCTGTCTCCATCATCTCCCTACATTATCTCCCTTCATCATCTTACTCCCTCGATATTCCTCCCTCCATCTCGTTCTCTGCATTGTTTCCATCATTCTTCCCCAAGACGTCATCATGTTCTACCTTCCCTCCCCATCATTTCCCTCTCTCCCCAAGACACTCCCTCTCTATCTCCCCGGCATTCCTACTTACCTACCTGGAGTCTACCTGGAGATTACACACACAACCCGCACATATAAAAGGGAGGAGCTTAGGACGACGTTTCGGTCCGACTTGGACCAGTTACAAAGTCACACTAACACACACAGACGGAGGAAGGGGTATTTATAGGCAGGCAGACAGGGGAGGGTACAAGAGAGTGGGGTAATAATGGAGTAAGTAGTGGAAGTGGTAGTAGTAGTAATAGTGGTAGTGGAGACAGTCATGTACTAGGAGAGGAGCACTGCAATGAGGCTAGCGGCCCGCAAGGGTGGGACGAGAGGAAGGAAAGGCGAATAAAATGAAGGACAAATACAAGGCAAAAGAAAAGAAAGAAAGGAAAACCCATAGGAGAAAAAAGAGAAGGGGGAAGAGATGAAAGGGGAAGGAATCAGGTTAAGTCACGGGTGTTCTGAAGTTTAGAGCATTTAACAATGTAATGAGAGAGGAAAGCATCAACAGAGACAAAGCCAGGGTTAAGATTCATACAGGGAAAGTTGTGTATAAGGGAGGATTCAACCAGGCGGCGACTATGAAAGTTGGACGTAGGGTAGACAGTTTTACCAGAAGACCAATCAATAGGATGACTGTGATCTCTGACATGACAGAAAAGAGCAATATTAGTGTCGGCAAGCCTAACACTATTTTTGTGCTCCTTGAGTCTGTCAGAAAGAGATCGGCCAGTTTCTCCGAAGTACTGAAGAGGACAGGAGGAGCAAGAAATAGAGTAGACACCAGGAGAATCTGTGGAGGGAGGGGAGGTATGAACTAGATTAGTGGAGGGTATTCCGGGGGTCAACGCCCCCGCGGCCCAGTCCATGACCAGGCCTCCCGGTGTATCAGGGCCTGATCAACCAGGCTGTTGCTACCAGCTTATATATATATATATATATATATATATATATATATATATATATATATATATATATATATATATATATATATATATTATATATATATATATATATATATATACACACACACAAAACAACCACAGGGGAGTTGAATAATAGTTCTAGGCCTTTCGTGTTGCAATCAACACATCATCAGGAGCTTGCAAAGTTGCAGAAATGAGTAAGAAATCTCAGCAGATTCGTTCCAAGGGACGATTGTGTCCCTTGGAACGAATTTGCTTCCATGCCCACACTGCCCTCACGCCCACACTACTCCCACGCTCACACTGCTCCCACGCCCACACTGCCCCCACATCCACACTGCCCCCACGCCCACACTGCTCCCACGCCCACACTGCTCCCACTGGAGACTGCTCCCCAGTCTCCCTAGAGAGATTACTCCTTAGTCTCCCTTGAGAGACTGCTCACCAGGCTCCCTTGAGAGACTGCTCCCCAGTCTCCCTTGAGAGACTGCTCCCCAGTCTCCCTAGAGACTACTCCTTAGTCTCCCTTGAGAGACTGCTCCTCAGTCTCCCTTGAGAGACTGCTCCCCAGTCTCCCTTGAAAGACTGCTCCTTAAGTCTCCCTTGAGAGACTGCTCCCCAGTCTCCCTTGAAAGACTGCTCCTCAGTCTTCCTTGAGAGACTGCTCCCCAGTCTCCCTTGAAACACTGCTCCTTAGTCTCCCTTGAGAGACTGCTCCTCAGTCTCCCTTGAGAGAATGATCCCCAGTCTCCCTTGGGAGAGAGACTGATCCCCGGTCTCCCTTGACAGAGAGACTGATCCCCGGTCTCCCTTGAGACTGAGAACCAAATAATGGGGATATGGTAAAAAAATAATGGGGGTACTGGAACCAAATAATGGGAGTATGGGTACCAAATAATGGGGGTATTGGAACCAAATAATGGGAGTATGGGTACCAAATAATGGGGGTATTGGAACCAAATAAAGGGGGTATTGGAACCAAATAATGGGAGTATTGGAACCAAATAATGGGGGTATTGGAACCAAATAATGGGGATATTGGAACCAAATAATGGTGGTATTGGAACCAAATAATGGGGGTATTGGAACCAAATAATGGGGGTATTGAAACCAAATAATGGGGGTATTGAAACCAAATAATGGGGGTATTGGAACTAAATAATTGGGGTATTGAAACCAAATAATGGGGGCATTGAAACCAAATAATGGGGGTATGGGAACCAAATATTAGGGGTATTGGAACCAAATAATAAGGGTATTGGTACCAAATAATGGGGGTATGGGAACCAAATAATGGGGGTATGGGAACCAAATAATGGGGGTATTGGAACCAAATAATTTGGGTATTGGTAACCAAATAATGGGGGTATGGGAACCAAATAATGGGGGTATGGGAACCAAATAATGGGGTATTGGAACAAAATAATAATGGAGGTATGGGAACCAAATAATGGGGTATTGGTACCAAATAATGGGGGTACTGGTACCAAATAATGGGGGTATTGGTACCAAATAATGGGGTATTGGTACCAAATAATGGGGTATTGGACCAATAATGGGGTATTGGTACCAAATAATGGGGGTATTGGTACCAAATAATGAAGGTATGGAACAATGGGGTATGGGACCCAAATAATGGGGTATTGGAACCAAATAATGGGGGTATTGGTACTAAATAATGGGGTATGGGAACCAAATAATGGGGTATGGGAACCAAATAATGGGGATGGGAACCAAATAATGGGTATGGGAACCAAATAATGAGGGTATTGGTACCAAATAATGGGGGTATTGGTACCAAATAATGGAGTTATTGGTACCAAATAATGGGGGTATGGGAACCAAATAATGGGGGTATTGGTACCAAATAATGGGGGTATTGGTACCAAATAATGGGGGTATAGGAACCAAATAATGGGGGTATTAGGCAACCCACAGGGGCACATACTGGGCAACCCATAGGGGCACATACTGGGCAACCCACGGGGGCACATACTGGGCAACCCATGGGGGCACATACTGGGCAACCCATGGGGCACATACTGGGCAACCCACGGGGGCACATACTGTACAACCCACGGAGGCACATACTGTACAACCCACGGGGGCACATACTGTACAACCCACGGGGGCACATACTGGGTAACCCAGGGGGGCACATACTGGGCAACCCATGGGGGCACATACTGGGCAACCGACGGGGGCACATACTTGGCAACCCATGGGGGCACATACTGGGCAACCGACGGGGGCACATACTGGGCAACCGACGGGGGCACATACTGGGCAACCGACGGGGGCACATACTGGGCAACTGACGGGGGCACATACTGGGCAACTGACGGGGGCACATACTGGGCAACCCACGGTAGCACATATTGTTTAACCCATGGGGGCACATACTGGGCAACCCATGGGGGCACATACTGGGCAACCCATAGGGGCACATACTGGACAACCCATGGGGGCACATACTGGACAACCCATGGGGGCACATACTGGGCAATCCATGGGGCACATACTGGGCAATCCATGGGGGCACATACTGGGCAACCAACGGGGGCACATACTGGGCAACCGACGGGGGCACATACTGGGCAACCGACGGGGGCACATACTGGGCAACCCACGGGGGCACATACTGGGAAACCCACGGGGGCACATACTGGGAAACCCACGGGGGCACATACTGGGAAACCCACGGGGGCACATACTGGGCAACTTCGGGGGCACATTGTGGGCAACCGACGGGGGCACATACTGGACAACCCATGGGGGCACATACTGGACAACCCATGGGGCACATACTGGGCAACCCACGGGGCACATACTGGACAACCCATGGGGGCACATACTGGACAACCCATTGGGGCACATACTGGGCAACCCATGGGGGCACATACTGGGCAACCCATGGGGGCACATACTGGACAACCCATGGGGGCACATACTGGGCAACCCATGGGGGCACATACTGGACAACCCATGGGGGCACATACTGGGCAACCCATGGGGGCACATACTGGGCAACCCATGGGGGCACATACTGGACAACCCATGGGGCACATACTGGGCAACCCATGGGGCACATACTGGGCAACCCACGGGGCACATACTGGACAACCCATGGGGCACATACTGGGCAACCCACGGGGCACATACTGGACAACACATGGGGCACATACTGGACAACCCATGGGGGCACATACTGGACAACCCATTGGGGCACATACTGGACAACCCATGGGGGCACATACTGGACAACCCATGGGGGCACATACTGGGCAACCCACGGGGGCACATACTGGACAACCCATGGGGGCACATACTGGACAACCCATGGGGCACATACTGGGCAACCCACGGGGCACATACTGGACAACCCATGGGGCACATACTGGACAACCCATGGGGGCACATACTGGGCAACCCATGGGGGCACATACTGGGCAACCCACGGGGGCACATACTGGACAACCCATGGGGGCACATACTGGACAACCCATGGGGGCACATACTGGGCAACCCACGGGGGCACATACTGGACAACCCATGGGGGCACATACTGGGCAACCCACGGGGGCACATACTGGACAACCCATGGGGGCACATACTGGACAACCCATGGGGGCACATACTGGGCAACCCATGGGGGCACATACTGGGCAACCCACGGGGGCACATACTGGGCAACCCACGGGGGCACATACTGGACAACCCATGGGGGCACATACTGGGCAACCCATGGGGGCACATACTGGACAACCCATGGGGGCACATACTGGGCAACCCACGGGGGCACATACTGGACAACCCATGGGGGCACATACTGGGCAACCCACGGGGGCACATACTGGGCAACCCACTGTTGTGTTGCAACATAATTGTCCTTAAAGATTTGTTAAGTTATACCATGAATTAAGGAAACATCCTGGACTTCACCTTACGGAAGGAGACAAAGCAAATGCGATAGTAATTATGGACAAGGTAGATTATAGTGGAAAAATAAACATGTTATTACAAGACTTAGGTGCCTCTTAAGAGGCATCACTGTCTAGCGGCAAGTGAAGAGGACGTAGCCTCGCTTCGTTGAAAGTGGCACTCCAAGTGGCTTACCAAGTGGAGTTTTTCTACCCTGGGTGGGTAAGTGGCTGCTAACTGGTGGTTAAGTGATGGAAAGATGTTAAACTGACACTTGGGTGGCATTTGTTAATTAGCTCTGACGGGAGTTATTAAGGATCATTATTCTTACCCCCCTCCCCCTCAGGTATAACGAGACGTCATATTTCCACGCCCATGCGTCATATTTCCACGCCCACGCGTAATATTCCCACGCCCACGCGTCATATTCCCACGACGACACGTAATATTCCCACGCCCACGCGTCATATTCCCACGCTCACGCGTCATATTCCCACGCCCACGCGTCATATTCCCACGCTCACGCGTCATATTCCCACGACGACACGTAATATTCCCACGCCCACGCGTCATATTCCCACGCTCACGCGTCATATTCACACGACGACACGTAATATTCCCACGCCCACGCGTCATATTCCCATGCTCACGCGTCATATTCCCACGCTCACGCGTCATATTCTCACGCCGACACGTAATATTCCCACGCTCACGCGTCATATTCCCACGCTCACGCGTCATATTCCCACGCCCACGCGTCATATTCCCACGCTCACGCGTCATATTCCCACGCTCACGCGTCATATTCCCACGACGACACGTAATATTTCCACGCCCACGCGTCATATTCCCACGCTCACGCGTCATATTCCCAAGCCCACGCGTTCTATTCCCACGCTCACGCGTCATATTCCCAAGCCCACGTGTCATATTCCCACGCTCACGCGTCATATTCCCAAGCCCACGTGTCATATTCCCACGCCCACGCGTCATATTCCCACGCCCACACGCTATACTCCCACGCCCACACGTGTGACGCCCACATTAACACCTTCCCTCATACATGAATGTGCTTACAAAACATTTTTTTTTTGACGAGTGAAATGATGTGGACATTTTATTTATTGTTTGTGATGACAGTTTTACATAATTTATGCTAATTACCCTGGCATTTATGTTAATTACCCGGACATTTAAACAATATTCCTTTCACGTCCACACTGGTGGGAAGCATTATTCTTATTATTATTGTTAGGTATTATTATTATTATTATTATTTTTATTATACATATTACAGTGGAACCCCGGTGTTTGAACTTAATTGGTGTTTAAATTGTGAAAAATTTGATGTCTGAATCAGTATTTGCCACTAAAATTCATGTTAATGTAATTAATTGGTTCTGGGCCACGAAAAGTTACCCCGAAAAATTAGCCCACAATATACTGTAATCATTTTTTATTATAAAAACACTTATGTAATTATATTAATTACATAAGTGAGTTGACTGGCAGAGGTGGAAGTTGGTGAGGAAGGAGTCTGGTGTGTGGAGGGGGAGGCACCTTACATAAAAACATCCACTAACTCCACCTCTGAAGTGATGTGGTCCTGTTTGTGTTTACACTAACACTGGAAGATTCTGGCGACTCAGAACTGGCTGGTGCATTCCCTTTTTTTTCTATTTTAAAAGGAACCTGTCCAGTGTGGTTTGTCTCCCTACCCCTCATAATCTTCGTAAAGTGTTCAACCACATTATTACTGAAGGAATTGATGTCGTGGCTCACCAGAGCAATGTCACGGTGACATTTCTCAACTATGCTCTGCGTTTTTGACCAATAAAAAAAACAATTCTTCAAGTTCATCAGTGGAAATTTTGGCACTGCGAACCACCTCATCATCCGGTTAAGAAAATTAAATTCCTCTGCCAGTTCCTCTTCCCGTTCCTTGAGAAGATCTTGGAGTTCTTCTGTTTTGAGTTCCCTGCTATGGACATTTAGCAACTCCACATCCTCCTGGTTCACATCCAACCCCACAGATCCACATAGAGAGATGACTTCCCGAACTACTGATTGCCTCAAAATCTCTGCTTGCCTCACATTCTCTGCTTGCCTTACAGTCTCTGCTTGCCTCACATTCTTTGCTTGCCTCACAGTCTCTGCTTGCCTCACATTCTCTGCTTGCCTTACAGTCTCTGCTTGCCTCACAGTCTCTGCTTACCTCACAGTCTCTGCTTGCCTCACAGTCTCTGCTTGCCTCACAGTCAGGCCACAACTTCCTTCAAGCAGAGTTAATTGTCTTTTGGGAAACATCTCCCAAGGTTTTAATTATAAGCCTCACACACTAGAGGATGTTGAACAGACTCTTCCCAAAGTCTCTGAGAGTTAGGTCAGTGTCAAAGGTCATTTCAAAGCGCTTTTGAGACAGGGCTTTCCACGCCAACTGAACTGTAAACAAGCCGGAGTGTTCGGACTCCAGGAAAACGTTCAAAGACCGAGTCATTCTTTTTCCGGTTTGTTCGAGGTCCAGTACGTTCGAACACCGGGGTTCCACTGTATTATAATAATAATAATAATAATAATAATAATAATAATAATAATTATTATTATTATTATTATTATTGCAGCAGCAACGAAGAAATAATTTTTTTTATCTTTCCTGACTATCAGGAGTACCTTCCTTCCTTCTCCTAACCTCCTTCCCAATCTCTCTTAGCCTCTTCGACTCCATCCATCCATCCATCCCTCCCTCCCTCCTTCCCCTCTCTCCCTCCACTCAGACATAACCAAAACAACTTCCACCAAATTCTGATGGCTCGATCATACCATCCCATTACACGAACCCTTTACCCTCCCTCCTTCCTTCCTTCCCTCCC
Source organism: Cherax destructor (assembly GCA_009830355.1). Taxonomy (NCBI): domain Eukaryota; kingdom Metazoa; phylum Arthropoda; class Malacostraca; order Decapoda; family Parastacidae; genus Cherax; species Cherax destructor. The sequence goes on along the minus strand of WNWK01000912.1, from coordinate 304,465 downwards.
GGTGTAAGGAGGGCAATTTAGGTCCTCTGCTACAACTGTCCATCACGGCTCTGCTCATTACGCTTTTAATTAAGTAAAAGAAGGCGTCAGTTTTAATTAGATTTTTTTAGCGTGGTTGTGCAGGGATATTGGGCAGCGTCCGCCGCTAAGCTGCATCCTTCATTATAACTTTTTTATCTCCTGTGTGATCCGCTCCTCTTAAATAAGCTTACTCATGGATTCCTTAAGCTTAGACGTTTGGGGGAGCGGCAGTGATGGAGGAGCGGGGGGGAAAGGTGTTGTGTTGGAGTGGTGGGGTAGTTGTGAGGGAGGAGTGGTGGAGCAGGTGTTGTGATGGAGGAGTGGTGGGGCAGGTGTTGTGATGGACGAGTGGTGGAGCAGGTGTTGTGATGGAGGAGTGGTGGAGCAGGTGTTGTGATGGAGGAGTGGTGGGGCAGGTGTTGTGATGGACGAGTGGTGGAGCAGGTGTTGTGATGGACGAGTGGTGGGGCAGGTGTTGTGATGGAAGTGGGGGCAGGTTGTGATGGAGTGGTGGGGCATGTGTTGTGATGGAGTGGTGGGGCAGGTGTTGTGAGGGAGGAGTGGTGGGGCAGGTGTTGTGAGGGAGGAGTGGTGGGGCAGGTGTTGTGAGGAGGAGTGGTGGGGCAGGTGTTGTGAGGGAGGAGTGGTGGGGCAGGTGTTGTGAGGGAGGAGTGGTGGGGCAGGTGTTGTGAGGGAGGAGTGGTGGAGCAAATGTTGTGACGGAGGAGTGGTGAGGCAGGTGTTGTGAGGGAGGAGTGGTGGGGCAGGTGTTGTGAGGGAGGGTGGTGGGCAGGTGTTGTGAGGGAGTGGTGGGGCAGGTGTTGTGAGGGAGGAGTGGTGGGGCAGGTGTTGTGAGGGAGGAGTGGTGGGGCAGGTGTTGTGAGGAAGGAGTGGTGGGGCAGGTGTTGTGATGGAGGAGTGGTGGAGCAGGTGTTGTGATGGACGAGTAGTGGAACAGGTGTTGTGATGGAGGAGTGGTGGGGCAGGTGTTGTGATGGAGTGGTGGGGCAGGTGTTGTGATGGAGTGGTGGGCAGGTGTTGTGACGGAGGAGTGGTGGGGAAAATGTGGGGAGGAGTGGTGGAGCAGGTGTTGTGATGGAGGAGTGGTGAGGCAGGTGTTGTGATGGAGGAGTGGTGGGGCAGGAGTTGTGATGGAGGAGTGGTGGGGCAGGTGTTGTGATGGAGGAGTGGTGGGGCAGGTGTTGTGATGGACGAGTGGTGGAGCAGGTGTTGTGATGGACGAGTGGTGGGGCAGGTGTTGTGATGGAGTGGTGGGGCATGTGTTGTGATGGAGTGGTGGGGCAGGTGTTGTGAGGGAGGAGTGGTGGGGCAGGTGTTGTGAGGGAGGAGTGGTGGGGCAGGTGTTGTGAGGGAGGAGTGGTGGGGCAGGTGTTGTGAGGGAGGAGTGGTGGAGCAAATGTTGTGACGGAGGAGTGGTGAGGCAGGTGTTGTGAGGGAGGAGTGGTGGGGCAGGTGTTGTGAGGGAGGAGTGGTGGGGCAGGTGTTGTGAGGGAGGAGTGGTGGGGCAGGTGTTGTGAGGAAGGAGTGGTGGGGCAGGTGTTGTGAGGGAGGAGTGGTGTGGCAGGTGTTGTGATGGAGGAGTAGTGGGGCAGGTGTTGTGAGGGAGGAGTGGTGGGGCAGGTGTTGTGAGGGAGGAGTGGTGGAGCAAATGTTGTGACGGAGGAGTGGTGAGGCAGGTGTTGTGAGGGAGGAGTGGTGGGGCAGGTGTTGTGAGGGAGGAGTGGTGGGGCAGGTGTTGTGAGGAAGGAGTGGTTGGGCAGGTGTTATGAGGGAGGAGTGGTGGGGCAGGTGTTGTGATGGAGGATGGAGGTGGGGAGAGAGGAGAGTGGTGAGAGACAGGGAGGGGAATGGGAAAGAAGGGGAAAAGGAGAGGTGAGGAGTGATTGGAGGACTGGTAGGGAATGGAAGTGTTAAAGGAAGTGTGTGATGGATGGGGAGGAGGGTGCTGGTGGTGGGGATGGAGAGAAGTGGTTGGGGAGGGAAGGAGAGGTAGTGATGGGGAGGAGTGGTGAGGGGGATGAGGGGAGTGGGAGATAAGTGATGGAAATAGGTGTGGGAAGTAAAGAAAAACATAATAAGAGGAGTGGGGAAGAGAGAGATGTGGTAGGGAGGGGAGAGAGCGGGCGGAGAGAGAGGGGGAAGGACTGAGGGGAAGGGGAATGGTGTAAGTGGGCTGAGAGGGGAAGTTTAAGAGGGCTTATACCTGACACTTTACACAAAATTAGCAGCGTCAACCTGGCTCTCCTGAGAGGGGGGGGGAGGGGGAAAGACTACTGAGGGAGCAATTAGGGGAAAGGAGGGGAAATTGAAGGCTCGAGGGAGGGGAGAGAGAGGAGAACACAAACATCCTTCGAACTTGTTGGATACGACAACCAGAGTGCCACACCTGTCACCCCACCAGTACCACACCTGTCACCCCACCAGTGCCACACCTGTCACCCCACCAGTGTCACACCTGTCACCCCACCAGTGTCACACCTGTCACCCCACCAGTGCCACACCTGTCACCCCACCAGTGCCACACCTGTCACCCCACCAGTGCCACACCTGTCACCCCACCAGTGTCACACCTGTCACCCCACCAGTGCCACCTGTCACCCCACCAGTGTCCCCCCCCACCAGTGTCACACCTGTCACCCCACCAGTGTCACACCTGTCACCCCACCAGTGCCACACCTGTCACCCACCAGTGTCACACCTGTCACCCCACCAGTGTCACACCTGTCACTCCACCAGTGTCACACCAGTCACCCCACCAGTGTCACACGTCACCCCACCAGTGTCACACGTCACCCCACCAGTGTCACACCTGTCACCCCACCAGTACCACACCTGTCACCCCACCAGTGCCACACCTGTCACCCCACCAGTGTCACACCTGTCACCCCACCAGTGTCACACCTGTCACCCCACCAGTACCACACCTGTCACCCCACCAGTGTCACACCTGTCACCCCACCAGTGTCACACCTGTCACCCCACCAGTGTCACACCTGTCACCCCACCAGTGTCACACCTGTCACCCCACCAGTGTCACACCTGTCACACCACCAGTGTCACACCTGTCACCCCACCAGTGCCACACCTGTCACCCCACCAGTGCCACACCTGTCACCCCAACAGTGCCATACCTGTCACCCCACCAGTGCCACACCTGTCACCCCACCAGTGTCACACCTGTCACCCCACCAGTACCACACCTGTCACCCCACCAGTGTCACACCTGTCACCCCACCAGTGTCACACCTGTCACCCCACCGGTGTCACACCTGTCACCCCACCGGTGTCACACCTGTCACCCCACCAGTGTCACACCTGTCACCCCACCAGTGCCACACCTGTCACCCCACCAGTGTCACACCTGTCACCCCACCAGTGCCACACCTGTCACCCCACCAGTGCCACACCTGTCACCCCAACAGTGCCATACCTGTCACCCCACCAGTGCCACACCTGTCACCCCACCAGTACCACACCTGTCACCCCAACAGTGCCACACGTCACCCCAACAGTGCCACACCTGTCACTTCAGTTCTGGACGTATTGGGTGAGCCAGTCGTCTTCCTGTTAACATCAATCAAATTTCCAGTAGAGGAGAAGCTGTGGACGAGCCAGTCACACACACACACGAGTTATCTAATGTGGATGGTGGGTCGTCAGTGCCAGCAACACCATTAAAAGATACCAGCGTGACTGTGGCACTTGTTGACTTAGCAGGCGCTGAAAACAAGACTTACTCGAAAGTACCTAGCTATCGAGAGGTACCAATAACATCTAACTTATTGAAACTCACAGAAATCTTGCATGAAAGAGACTCACCTCTGGAGCAGATAGTGACAAGTTATGCAAAGATCAAACCCACACGTGGAACTTCCTCTATCGTAATTAAAACAATTAGTGATACAGGAGCTAAGGAGTACTGGATGTAAACATCACCCAGGACTGTGCTGTGACGGCGAGTCAAGAAAATGTTGAAGAGAAGATACAAACTATGTTATTTCTTCTTAAGTGCTTGTATACCACTGTTGCAGAATAACAGCCTTACCATTATCTAACAAGCAAGAGATTGTCATTAATCAAAACTGCCTCTATGAGGAAGCGACTGCTTAACTTCTACGATGTTAGTATAACCAAGACTACTGATGTTTGCAGGAATCAGGTGGAGAACCTTCTGTTGTGTGACTTACGTTAGAAAGAACTTGCTGCATTCACTCCTTGTCTTGTAAATTCTAGTAAACGTAGTAGGCTTCTTCAGTGTAATACATAGGAGGCAGCAGCAGCAGCAGTATTCCACTCAACAAGTCTACTGTGTAGACGAAACGTTTCGGTGTAAAGATAACTGCTACTCATGTGTCTTACCTATCAACTTGGCGTTATTGTATATCATTATTACATTGAAATATTCAATATCAGAGTGTTACAACATGTGTTACAACATGTGCTGGCAACTTTTCCAGTAACATCTCCAATACTGATGATCCAGCCGATCACTTTCAACCCGATACTTTACCACATCACATCCATAGTAAAGCTACTCTTATTATTGAAGAATATAATACCAGACATAAAATACAGGAAGGCCTAGAGCACCAGTCACCATGACAAAACTAGTGAACACTAATGGACCAACTTATATTATAAATATATATATATATATATATATATATATATATATATATATATATATATATATATATATATATATATATATATATATATATATATTGCAATACGAGGAGTCAGAAGGAAGAGAAACTAGCAGCAGGTGTATCATTCTGGAAGCAGACACGTCTCTGAGAGAATTGCTTCAGATGGGGGCAATATTATCCCATCCCCTGGACCCTCTCATGGTCTTTTTTCAACGCCAGATGAATGGTTCCGGAGAACCAATAAAGTAATCTTAGCGACATATCTGAAGAAAAATGTGAGGTCAGCAGAACGCAATCCACCTGATTGTGCAAGCAGTGTGGAGGACTGAACCGGGGTTCACAGAGTTACGAAGCGTCAAACCAATTTTGGAAAAGTGGCCGAGACTGTTGTTTACAGCCTGGGTCGTTTACAGTGAACGTGCAGCGAGAGGAAGGTAGGATTCAGGTCATCACTTACAGGTCTTAATAACCTCGCAGAGTTAGAAAACAAAGGAGTTTTTTTTTTTTTTGAAGTGTGACAAATATTGTGTATTAATCTAACCTTCTTAGTAGATGAAGAAAGGAAGGTGACCTGCACACAGCAATTACTGACGTGTGTCACAGATGAGTCCAAGTGTTGCAGAATCACCTTTGGTGGTATCGAGGAAGTGGAGGCATTAGAGTGGAAGCAAGAAGAAGGGGATGAATGTTCACCTGAACAAGCACACCAGACAGCAGGGAGCGGCTATGCAGTAGCTGTGATTTGCTCAAAACACACTGATGATTTTATCATAAATGTTGTATTTTATGACCAGCCAGGAGTTCATTTATTCCCTAGATGTGGTACATAAGTCGGGGTCACAGTGTTTGACATTCACAGGACACTGGTGGGATTACATGCCTTCGCAGGATGTGATTCCGTTAGTGCTTTTGTAGACAACGGAAAACACATGTTTTAAAATATTGATCAATAACAGAGAAGTTCAGGCCACGATTCTAAAGTTAGGGCAAGAATGAGACTTGATAGTCCAGGAAAAACGCGTTGGGGGCAATAAAGACGGCACATGTTGACACGGACCTTCTTTATTACCCCAAAACATCTTCCTGAACTGTTAAGTCTCAGATACCTCCTTTTCTGATTAAAAAATCGAAAGTCAGGAGGTACCACCGGGTAAGAAATTTTCAGATAAACAGACCAACTGCAATATGGAGAGGATGGTTTAAAAAGACCCATGTACACAAAGCTCCGCCCGAGGACGCTGCAATATGGAGAGGATGGTTTAAACAAGACCCATGTACACAAAGCTCCGCCCGAGGACGCTGCAAGCTACAAGATGACAACTGGTTAGAGCATGCAGACGTCACAGTACACGAGCTTTCGAGGACGCTGCAAGCTACAAATACCACTGCTAAGATCATACGTACCTAAGAATGTTTGTATGTCAGATGGACTGAAGTGCGCTGAATATATGCCAACTCAACGACTGTGACATCAAGTCAGCCAACTCAACGACTGTGACATCAAGTCAGCCAACTCAACGACTGTGACATCAAGTCAGCCAACTCAACGACTGTGACATCAAGTCAGCCAACTCAACGACTGTGACATAAAGTCAGCCAACTCAACGACTGTGACATCAAGTCAGCGAGAAGAATTACCATGACAATGATGAATGGAAGATGACACAGAACTGCTTCTGTTGAGAAATTCAAATACAATTTATTTGATGTTCTATCGACTTTTTAATTTTCCGATTATGGAGTGGAGGTAACATTACCCGCAGCATTAATAAATGTACTAATTACATAAAACGTATCAATGATATGCATACCCTATATGGTCATGGAGACCATCAGAAGAGTGGTGGAGGACCTGGAGACTAGTAGCTGCATAAACAATAACCACCATGAGTTTATAGATTGTAATTTTTGTCTTCTAAACCTTCTGGGGTTCTATTACAAAGTAACAGGAGTTAGGTAGGAGAGATAACATGAACACAGATAAGCATGTTTATGGAGCCACTTGCAATGTGAACAGACTGACTGATGTTGTAGTGGCCAGGCATAGGCTTGGCTACAAGTACTTCTGGCAGTTTGGGAGACACACAGATGATGATCAAACTAAATGTAAATTATGTGATCAGGCATATGGTCACTGTCTTGAACACTATGTGCTGAATTGTCCACTTATTGAGGAATATAGAGATAGACAGTATAATAACCTGTGACATGTCAAGATATCTTATTAATGAAAATAAGATACCAGTTATACTAAGCAAATTTCCTAAATTTGCTTGTAACAGATAAGTGAAATGTAGATATAAATCCAAATGTACAATTGTTAACCCTTTTAGGGCCTAGTGCCTAGGCATTTTGTGTATCCATATGCTCTTGCGCTACCGTCCACAGGATGGATATGGGGTGCACAATAAACTAGCCACTTCGGTGGCAAAATCTAAATGATGTGTGCCGTGAAGGCTTTCTGTACATTCTCCAGGAACTGGAGAGAGCACAGAGATATGCAGAGACACTAGCTCAGAGCTAAGGAAAATAAGCACTGAGGAGAGACTAACGGAATTGAACCTGATGACTTATTTGGGACAAAAGAACCATGGGAGACATCATAACAATATAGAAAATACTCAGAAGACTTAATAGTATAGACAAAGATCAAATATCCGAGACAGGAAACAGGTATACGAGGGCACAGTTGTAAAGACACAGGTAAGTCACAGGGATGTCAAAGTATTTCTTCAGCCGGAGGATGGTCAGGAAGTGGAGTGACCTGTACAACATGTAGTGAAGGCAGACTCCATGTTTAGGTTTACGAAAAAAGTATGACAGTGCCCACAACGCTAAGAACAAAGTAACAAAGCTACAGGTCGATGTAATCAGTCCATCAAGACTGATGGACTGATTACATCGACTCAAGGCTGAGGGACTGATTACCTCAAACTCCTCCTGTTCTTCACCATTCTTCTGTGTTGCACATGTGTATAATTTATCAACTTGTCGGTTCTCTGAAGTGTTCATCTACAGAATAACTATGATATCTAAGTATACCAAGTTACACTAGAGGTGTGCGCAGTGAGAAAGGTGGAAATCTGCATCTGATATCGCAAACAGAACCGTTATACTACATGAACTAGCCAAAATGAATATTGGTGGTAGCCTACTCTGCTGGATAATAGGATACCAAGGCTTTAGAAGCGAGTCTAAGGAAATGTCCCTAGGCACACCGCAGGGAGGAGTTCTCAGTCCCATGCTATTTAATGGTCTCATTAATGCTCTACCTGCCTCACCTAAACATACAGCTATAAGCTATGCTGATGACATCATGATCCATACAACAGGGCATAAGAAGATGAGTACCATTCTTAATGAAGTTCAAGCAATTTGTAATCGATTAGGTCTCATAATATCTTTCTCTAAAACAAAGATATTAACAAGCAAACGACATCCCCCACCCATCTATTTGCAGGGTGACAACATTAGCTACGTTAAATCTTACAGATACCTTGGTGTAGATGTACCCTTCAATATATCCACCATACCACAACTAAATAAGAAATGCAAAGATAGGCTAAATGCTCCTTAATTGATTATGCTGCTCCCATGTTGATATTAGCTAGAGAAAGTTCTCTCCGACCCTTGGAGTTAATGCAAAATGAAGCTCTCAGAATTATTCTTGACTGTCCCAAATCTACAAAGGTTCTTAATATGAGGAAGGAACTTGGTATTTCTAGTATCAGTGACAGGATTATTGAGATTAACACAATGAATCTTACTAAATGTCTAGAAGTAAGTACACATAGATCTAAATAGATTGTGAAAACATGCAATTGTATTAAGTTTTATAACTTGAATGAACTGTATCACTGCAGACAATAAGAGCATTTCACCCTCCATGGAAGATGTGTTCATTTAATATCACATACCTGCAAGTCCCTCTCAAGAAGCCCATTGCTAGTAATCCCTTCCTTAAATCACTTGTTAAAGCAACTGCTCAAGAATAAATTTCTCGCCTAGCTGGTAGTAATAAGTTATCACAAGTTATATACACTGATGGATCTAAACAGGAGTCTTCTGGCAGGGCTGCATCTGCTCTTGTTGCCACCTCCCTAGTTAAGAACAATAATAAATTTGTTGAACTTAACATAAGAATTAACAACTGGGCGTCTACACTGCAAACTGAATTGTTTGCAATCCTAATGGCACTAAAGCTAACTTATGACACTGAGCTTGACTCTATCATCATTACTACTTCTATGTCATCATTGAAGGCTCTTGACTCATATAATGACTCCAACAACATGCTCATTGGAGAAGCCAGGTATAGATACTCAAAAATCCTGGACAAAGGAATTAATGTACAATTGCTATGGATCCCATCACACATTGGATTACTCCTTCATGATAAAGTTGATATGTTAGCCAAGAAGAGCACCCAGAAGGAAAATGTAGAATATAACTTTGGTATATCTGTGTCTAGCATTAGGAATAATATTAGGAGAGAAGTAAATAATGAAAATGATTGTTATAAGCCAGAGTAGAGTTATAACCCACTATGATAACATGAACGTAGATAAGTATGTTTATGAAGCAACTTGCAATGTGAACAGTCTGACTGATGTTGTAGTGGCCAGGCTTAGGCTTGGCTACAAGTACTTCTGGCAGTTTGGGAGACACAGATGATGATCAAACTAAATGCAAATTATGTGATCAGGCATATGGTCACTGTCTTGAACACTATGTGCTTAATTGTCCACTTATTGAGAAATATAGAGATAGACAGTATAATAATGTATGTGACATGTCAAGATATCTTATTAATGAAAATAAGATACCAGATATACTAAGCAAATTTCCTAAATTTGTTTGTAACAGATAAGTGAACTGTAGATATAAATCAAAATGTAAACCTGTTAACCCTTTTGGGGCCTAGTGCCTAGGCCTTTTGTGTATCCATATGCTCTTGCGCTACCCTCCACAGGATGGATATGGGGTGCACAATACACTAGCCACTTCGGTGGCAAAATCTAATCTAATCTCACTGGACTAGAATACTGTGAAAAACTGATAAAAAAAAAACAGGCTAGATGCTAGAGGGGGATCAATAAGCTGACCTAGTTTTCTCTGGAGATCACTTCACCTAACATGTCGCATTCTGTAATACAACTCACACCACACACACACACACACACACACACACACACACACACACACACACACACACTCGACCTGACGACACTGGAGGACAGGAGAGATAGGGGGGACATGATAACAACATATAAGATACTGAGAGGAATTGACAAGGTGGACAGACAGAATGTTCCAGAGATGGGACACAGCAACAAGGGGACACAGTTGGAAGTTGAAGACTCAGATGAATCACAGAGATGTTAGGAAGTATTTCTTCAGTCACAGAGTGGTCGGGAAGTGGAATAGTTTGGGAAGCGATGTAGTGGAGGCAGGTTCCATACATAGCTTTAAGAAGAGGTATGATAAAGCTCATGGCGCAGGGAGAGTGACCCAGTAGCGGCCAGTGAAGAGGCGGGGCCAGGAGCTATGAATCGACCCCTGCAACCACAACTAGGTGAGCACAACTAGGTGAGTACACACACACACACACACACACACAAAACAAACACACACACCAGGAGTGAAACACACAAAGACAGTAAACAAACAACACAGGGCAGGAAAAAAAAACAGGTAAAGCCTAGGAAGGGCAACAAAGAGACAAACAAAGAGAGAGCGCCTGCCTCGCCGTGTCATGTGTGCCGACAGATTCATTTGTAAATTCTTTTGATCAGAGGCGAGCGGTGGCGAGCGGTGTCGAAGATTCAATTATGTGGCACACTGCCTCCACCAGACCGGAGGAGGAGGGAGGGGGAGGGTGGACGAAGACGGGGAAGAAGGGGAAGAAAGACGTGAAAGAATGTAGGAAGAGGACGAAGCAAGAAAGGAAGAGGAAAATTAAAGTTGAGGAACAAAAGGACGAAGAGGAAAGGGGAGGGGAAGAAGGAAGGGGATGTGAAGAAGGAAGGGGAAATGATGAAGGGAGGTGAAGAAGGAAGGAGAGGTGAAGGAAGGGGAGGTGATGAAGGAACGGGAGATGATGAAGAAAGTGGAGAGGGAGAAAAGAGTAAGGGGAATATAAGGAGAAAGTGACAATAACAAATGTCTTCTTTTCTACAGTCTTATTGACGTAATTAACTAACACACCTTCTATACTCTGTGACTGACTAACTGATTGACTGGCTGACAGACTGGCTAACTGACTGATTCATTCGCAGACCGACTGTCAAATTCACTGGCTGACTGACTAATTGACTGGCTGCAAGAACCTTATACTAGCCTCCAAACTGCTATGTTACTGCAACATAGAGAGAGAGAGAGAGAGAGAGAGAGAGAGAGAGAGAGAGAGAGAGAGAGAGAGAGAAGAGAGAGAGGAAGAGAAGAGAAAGGAGAAAAGAGAGAAGAGGAAGAGAGAGAGTAGAAGAAGAAGAGAGGGTATAAAGGAGTGGTACGGCCTGGAAAAGAATTAGATCGTCAAAGGACGAGGGTGCTCAAATTTTCCCCAGTTTGCTCTGGCCTGAGGGGAAAAATGAAGGTAATCGCTGGCGCGGAGCTGCTTCCCCTTGGTGGCGAGGGAGACAGGGGAGGGGAGGGGAGGGGGAGACCGGGAGAACTTGGGAGGGAAGGGTAGATGAGAGGAGACGGAAGGGAAAAGGAGAAAGGAGGCAAGGAGGGAAGGGAGAAGAAAGACTGGGGAGAGGAGGTAAAGGGAAAAGGAGAAAGGAGGCAAGGAGGGAAGGGAGAAGAAAGACTGGGGAGAGGAGGTAAAGGGAAGCAAAAGAGGAGATAAGATAGGGGAGAGGAGGGGAAGTAAACAGACAGGGGAAGTGAACAGACAAGGGAAGTGAACAGACAGGGGAAGTGAACAGACAAGGGAAGTGAACAGACAAGGGAAGTGAACAGACAAGGGAAGTGAACAGACAAGGAAGTGAACAGACAGGGAAGTGAACAGACAAGGGAAGTGAACAGACAGGGAAGTGAACAGACAAGGGAAGTGAACAGACAGGGAAGTGAACAGACAAGGAAGTGAACAGACAGGGAAGTGAACAGACAAGGAAGTGAACAGACAGGGGAAGTGAACAGACAAGGGAAGTGAACAGACAAGGAAGTAACAGACAGGGAAGTGAACAGACAAGGGAAGTTAACAGACAGGGGAAGTGAACAGACAAGGGAAGTGAACAGACAAGGGAAGTGAACAGACAAGGGAAGTGAACAGACAAGGGAAGTGAACAGACAGGGGAAGTGAACAGACAAGGGAAGTGAACAGACAAGGGAAGTGAACAGACAAGGGAAGTGAACAGACAAGGGAAGTGAACAGACAGGGGAAGTGAACAGACAGGGGAAGTGAACAGACAAGGGAAGTGAACAGACAAGGGAAGTGAACAGACAAGGGAAGTGAACAGACAAGGGAAGTGAACAGACAAGGGAAGTGAACAGACAAGGGAAGTAAACAGACAGGGGAAGTGAACAGACAAGGGAAGTGAACAGACAAGGGAAGTGAACAGACAGGGAAGTGAACAGACAGGGGAAGTGAACAGACAAGGGAAGTGAACAGACAGGGGAAGTGAACAGACAAGGGAAGTGAACAGACAGGGGAAGTGAACAGACAAGGGAAGTGAACAGACAGGGGAAGTGAACAGACAGGGGAAGTGAACAGACAGGGGAAGTGAACAGACAGGGGAAGTGAACAGACAGAGGAAGTGAACAGACAGGGGAAGTGAACAGACAGGGGAAGTGAACAGACAGGGGAAGTGAACAGACAGGGGAAGTGAACAGACAGGGGAAGTGAACAGACAGGGGAAGTGAACAGACAGGGGAAGTGAACAGACAGGGGAAGTGAACAGACAGGGGAAGTGAACAGACAGGGGAAGTGAACAGACAGGGGAAGTGAACAGACAGGGGAAGTGAACAGACAGGGGAAGTGAACAGACAGGGGAAGTGAAGACACACTAGACTGGAGGGAAGGAGACAAGAAGGAACAAGAGAGAAGGGAAGGTATGATATAAAAGGGAGGAAACAGTGGGAACAAAAGAGAATATGGAGGCACAAGAAGACTAAAGGAGAGAGGAAAGTGGAAACAAGAGAAAGGGGAGAGTAGGAACAAGGGAGTGAGGGAGAGTAGGAACAAGGGAGTGAAGGAGAGTAGGAACAAAGGAGTGAGGGAGAGTAGGAACAAGGGAGTGAGGGAGAGTAGGAACAAGGGAGTGAGGGAGAGTAGGAACAAAGGAGTGATGGAGAGTAGGAACAAGGGAGTGAGGGAGAGTAGGAACAAGGGAGTGAGGGAGAGTAGGAACAAAGGAGTGAGGAAGAGTAGGAACAGAAGAGTGAGGAAGAGTAGGAACAAGGGAGTGAAGGAGAGTAGGAACAAGGGAGTGAGGAAGAGTAGGAACAAGGGAGTGAGGAAGAGTAGGAACAAGGGAGTGAGGAAGAGTAGGAACAAGGGAGTGAGGGAGAGTAGGAACAAGGGAGTGAGGAAGAGTAGGAACAAGGGAGTGAGGGAGAGTAGGAACAAGGGAGTGAGGGAGAGTAGGAACAAGGGAGTGAGGGAGAGTAGGAACAAGGGAGTGAGGGAGAGTAGGAACAAGGGAGTGAGGGATGTTATACCAGTCACATTCGCCAATATTTGTAGAAAATTTTAGTGAGGTTAAGCACTAAGAGAGGAGAGTGAGAAGGGAAGATAGAAGCGGGGATTATATTTACGCGGAGGGAGAGAAAAAAGAAAAAGAAGAAGAAGAGAGAGAGAGAGAGAGAGAGAGAGAGAGAGAGAGAGAGAGATTAACAATATTTGCGAGCGATGAGAGGCAGGAATCTGCGTATGATTTGTGTGGTGTGGCTGAGATGTGTAGAACTGTAACACTCATCACCCACACAGCCTATTACAGGTGTAACTGCCTGTATTGTTAACTCTCGCGTTACAGGTGTAACTGTCTGTATTGTTAACTCTCGCGTTACAGGTGTAACTGTCTGTATTGTTAACTCTCGCGTTACAGGTGTAACTGTCTGTATTGTTAACTCTCGCGTTACAGGTGTAACTGCCTGTATTGTTAACTCTCGCGTTACAGGTGTAACTGCCTGTACTGTTAACGACCCTCACGTTAAATTATACTGCATTTTGCAACAAGGAAGATTCAGAGACAGTGACGAAATGCTTCGTAGGCGACTTTGTGGGCGACACCTGGGGCGACTTCATAGGTAGCTTCGTGGGCGACTTCGTGGGCGACTTCGTTTGCGACTTCTTGGACGACTTCGTGGGCGACTTCTTGGACGACTTCGTGGGCGACTTCTTGGACGACTTCGTGGGCGACTTCGTGGGCGACTTCATGGGCGACTTCTTGGGCGGTAACACAAAAACTCGTCATGGGGTAAGAAAATCATAAAAATAATAGAGCTACTGAATCATAGCATCTTAGATAAACATTCCATTTTTTCAATAATAAACAAAAGTCCACCTAATGATTCGCTTCACCCATAGAAAACGGTCAACTGAAGGTCGAAAATAGTAGGAAAGACTAAGTCAATTAACCTGGTTAGCGTTACGAACGTTTTAGCGCACTTCGGTGAGGCTGCTTTCTTAGATATCAACAAAAGTCCTCCTGTGGGCAGCAGAAAACATGATGTTCAGAGTAAATTTTAAACTGCTTAGATTTGGAAAGAATGGAGAACCTAAAACACAGGAGGACCATCTCGTAGAAGGAGAGGAGCATATGTAAAAGACTTGAATATAACATCATATGACCTACCACTCAAAGAACACATTACGACAAATGCAGCGAACTTCAGGTAAAAAAAAAATAATGGGGTAGAAGATGCAAAACATTTATAAGTAATAATGTCATTACTTACACTACCGAAATCACTTGTGTTCTCCCGCTTTGAATAGTGATCTGTGTTGATGGGTCCGTTCAAGGCAGATCAGGGATGACGGCTCCGTTCAAGGCAGGAGATCAGGGATGACGGCTCCGTTCAAGGCAGGAGATCAGGGATGACGGCTCCGTTCAAGACCCTATGAAAGCAAAAGACTGGGCAGGAGATGCAACATTCCCCCGATGAAAAGCAGGGGCGCCACGAGTACATTGAGAGACAACACAATAAGTGTCCAGGGCCCAAGACTGTTCAACTGCCTCCCAGCATACATAAGGGGGATTACCAATAGACCCCTGGCTGTCTTCAAGAAGGCACTGGACAATCATCTAAAGTCAATATCTGACCAACCGGGCTGTTTTTCGTACTTCAGTTTGCGCGCGGCCAGCAGTAACAGCGTGGTTGATCAGACCCTGATCCACCATGAGGCCTGGTCTCAGACCGAGCCGCGGGGGCGTTGACCCCCGAAACCCTCTCCAGGTAAACTTTAGGTAAGGCAGGAAATCAGGGATGACAGCCCCGTTCAAGGCAGGAGAGAGATCAGGGATGACAGCCCTGTTCAAGGCAGGAGAGAGATCAGGGATGACAGCCCCGTTCAAGGCAGGAGAGAACAGGGATGACAGCCCTGTTCAAGGCAGGAGAGAGAGATCAGGGATGACAGCCCTGTTCAAGGCAGGAGAGAGAGATCAGGGATGACAGCCCCGTTCAAGGCAGGAGAGAGAGAACAGGGATGACAGCCCTGTTCAAGGCAGGAGAGAGAGATCAGGGATGACAGCCCTGTTCAAGGCAGGAGAGAGAGATCAGGGATGACAATGTACAAAGATTGTTTACTGGCTGCACAGAATCAATCAAGCTTTTAAACTACTGGGAACACCTCGAAGTACTGGGAATGTACACTCTAGAGCGAAGAAGAAATAGATGCCCGATTATATAACATGAAAGAGTTCTAAGAAGCAGGATTGCAAACCACTTGGATTCCCAACAACTGCACAATCCAGGGCAACATGGGTTCAGGGCAGGTCGCTCCTGCCTCTCGCAACTACTGGACCACTATGATATGCTCTTGGATGCACTGGAAAACAAACAAAATGCAGATGCAGTATACAGAAATTTTGAAAAAGCCTTTGACAAGTGTGATCATGGTGTAATAGCACACAAAATACGTGCTAAAGGGATAACTGGCAAAGTGGGCAGATGGATCTTCAACTTTCTAACCAATCAACACAAAGAGTAGTGGTAAATAGAGTTAAATCGGAAGCTGCCATAGTGAAGAGCTCTGTTCCACAAGGCACAGTACTCGCCCCCATCCTGTTCCTCATCCTTATATCAGACATAGACAGAGATGTAATCCACAGCACCGTGCCATCCTTTGCAGACGATACTAGGATCTGCATGAGTGTGTCATCCATTGAGGACACGGCAAATCTCCAAGAAGATATAAACCAAGTTTTCCAATGGGCAACAGAAAACAATATGATGTTCAATGAAGACAAATTCCAACTATTTTGTAATGGAAAACTGGAGGAAATAATAACTAGAACTGAGTATACTACAAACTCTGATCATACAATAGAGCAGAAAAGTAATGTGAAGGACCTGGGAGTGGTAATGTCTGAGGATCTCACTTTCAAGAAACACAACAGTGTCACTATCACATCTGTGTGGAAAATGATAGGATGGATAATGATAACATTTAAAACAAAAGATTATGATCCTTTTTAAATCACTTGTTCTCTCTAGGCTAGAATACTGCTGTACATTAACATCCCCATTCAAGGCAGGTGAAATTGCAGATCTAGAGAATGTACAGAGAACCTTTACTGCACGTATAAGTTCCGTTAAACACATTAACTACTGATCTGTTAAAAATAAGTGTTTTTCATTGTATATTTAAATATTTGATGGAAATGTAGTCAAGATTAATGACTGTGAACCTTGGAATGTGATCAGATAGATTATCAACTGTCACAGTGTCATATTAATCCTAGGTGTATATAAACAGACCCCTGACTGTCTTCGAGGAGCTGGACAGATACCTAAAGTCAGTGCCGGATCAGCCGGGCTGTGGTTCGTACATTGGACTACGTGGGGCCAGCAGTAACAGCCTAGTTGATCAGGCCCTGATCTCCCGGAAGGCCTGGTCATGGACCGGGCCGCGGGGGTGTTGACCCCCAGAATACCCTCCAGGTAGATAGGTAGACATGGAAGATACTGCATACAAATTATAAATTACCATAAAACGTACCAGTGAGAGAGATATTGAAAGAATTGTAGAATGGACCCAGTGAAAAGCAAGCGCACCATGGGGCACAATAAGAGAACTCTATGTCAACATCAGTGGTCCGGACTATTCAACCTGCTGCTGCGGCAGATATCAAAAATACTGCCGGAAAAATGGTCAAAGTTTTGAAGAGAAAACGGGACCACTACCTTCGCCAAGTGCTAGATCAACCAGGCTGTGGTGGATACACAGGCCGGCAACAACCACAGCCTGGTTGATCAGGTAATCAACAGAATATTTTGGCCTCAGGACGGGCTGTGAGGGTAAGAAAACTCTCTTAACCTTCCATCAAACACCCCCAACCTTCCACTTAACATCCCCCCAACCTTCCAAAAACCTCACACCTTCCACCAAACACCCTCATCTTCTACCAAACACCCCCAACCTTCTCTCTCTCTCCCACCCCCACAGGTTACTAGCAAGACCCCCTCCCCACACACACCTCTCTTACAAAGCCAATTAGCCACCAAGAACAATTCCCTGACGAAAAATTCAACGTATGTATTTCCAGACGAGTGACCAGGATGACAACACTACAGATTAATCAAACCACCAGCCAGACAACTTGTGTTGTTGCTGGAGAGGAGGAGGGAAGGGAGGGAAGGGGAGGGTAGAGAAAGGAAGAAGGGAAGAGGATGTTAAAAAGGCAGGGAGGAGTAAAGCTAGGAAGAGGAGAGACGAGGAAAGACAAGACAGGTACAGCATGATGGTGAGGACATAAGAAAGGGACCAATGAAAGAAAATGAAGAGGACAAAGAGGAGAATAAAGAAAAGGGAATCAAGAAAATGAGAGGAGTACAAGGGGAGGGCACAAGGGCAAGAGAACAAGAGCAAAGGACAGAAGGGACGAGGGCAAGAGGACAAGGGAACAAACAAGGCACAAGGAGGAGGACTGACAGGATTTAAATTTATGGAAGCCCTCAACCCGTGGGGCCCTCACCGCCTGGGTCATGGACAACCACATCAATCCCCAGATCAGGACCCATCACCAGCATCAAGGACCCATCACAGCAAAAGACCATCACCATCAGGACCCATCACACATCAAGGACCATCACCAGCATCAGACCCATCACCAGCATCAAGGACCAAATCAACCTCACAGCATCAGGACCCATCCATCAGCCTCACGCATCAAGGACCCACTCACCAGCATCAAGAACCCATCACCAGCATCAAGGACCCATCACAGCATCAAGGACCCCTCACCAGCATCAAGGACCCATCAGCATCAAGACCATCACCAGCATCGGAACCCCTCACCAGCATCAAGGACCTCACCATCAGCCACACAGCATCAAGGACCCATCACCAGCATCAAGGACCCATCACCAGCATCAAGGACCCATCACTAGCATCAAGAACCCCTCACCAGCATCAATGACCCCTCACCAGCATCAAGGACCCATCACCAGCATCAAGAACCCCTCACCAGCATCAAGGACCCATCACCAGCATCAAGAACCCCTCACCAGCATCAAGGACCCATCACCAGCATCAAGGACCCCTCACCAGCATCAAGAACCCCTCACCAGCATCAAGGACCCACCACCAGCATCAAGGACCCATCACCAGCATCAAGAACCCATCACTAGCATCAAGAACCCCTCACCAGCATCAAGGACCCACCACCAGCATCAAGGACCCATCACCAGCATCAAGGACCCATCACCAGCATCAAGGACCCATCACCAGCATCAAGGACCCATCACTAGCATCAAGAACCCCTCACCCGCATCAAGACCCCTCACCAGCATCAAGGACCCTCACCAGCATCAAGGACCCTCACCAGCATCAAGGACCCATCACCAGCATCAAGGACCCTCACCAGCATCAAGGACCCTCACCAGCATCAGGACCCTCACCAGCATCAAGGACCCCTCACCAGCATCAAGGACCCATCACCAGCATCAAGGACCCATCACCAGCATCAAGGACCCATCACCAGCATCAAGGACCCATCACCAGCATCAAGAACCCCTCACCAGCATCAAGGACCCCTCACCAGCATCAAGGACCCATCACCAGCATCAAGGACCCATCACCAGCATCAAGGACCCATCACCAGCATCAAGACCCTCACCAGCATCAAGGACCCATCACCAGCATCAAGGACCCTCACCAGCATCAAGACCCTCACCAGCATCAAGGACCCTCACCAGCATCAGGACCCTCACCAGCATCAAGACCCCTCACCAGCATCAAGACCCTCACAGCATCAGGACCTCACCAGCATCAAGGACCCATCACCAGCATCAAGGACTCCTACTCAATCAGGACCCATCACAGCATCAAGGACCCCTCACCAGCATCAAGAACCCCTCACCAGCATCAAGGACCCATCACCAGCATCAAGGACCCATCACCAGCATCAAGGACCCATCACCAGCATCAAGGACCCATCACCAGCATCAAGACCTCACCAGCATCAGGACCCTCACCAGCATCAAAGACCCATCACCAGCATCAAGTACCCATCACCAGCATCAAGAACCCCTCACCAGCATTAAGAACCCCTCACCAGCATCAAGGACCCATCACCAGCATCAAGGACCCATCACCAGCATTAAGGATTCTTCAACATCAAGGACCCATCACAAGCATCAAGGACCCCTCAACAGCATCAAGAACCCCTCACCAACATCAAGGACCCATCACCAGAATCAAGGACCCCTCACCAGCATCAAGGATTCTTCACCAACATCAAGGACCCATCACCAGCATCAAGGATTCTTCACCAACATCAAGGACCCATCACCAGCATCAAGGACCCATCACCAGCATCAAGGCCCCTCTCACCAGCATCAAGGACCCATCACCAGCATCAAGGAAGACGACTAGGAGGAAGAGGAAGAAGCAGATTTAAGGTAAATAATAATTGACTAAAAAATTATTATATGGTTTCTCCTACTGAATATTGCATGTGTGTGTACTCACTTAGTTGTTGTTGCAGAGGTCGAGTCATAGCTCCTGGCTCCGCCTCTTCACTGATCGCTACTAGGTCCACTCTCTCCCTGCTCCATGAGCTCTATCAAACCTCTTCTTAAAGCAATGTATGGATCCTGCTTCCACTACATCACTATCCAGATTATTCCACTTCCTGACAATTCTATGTCTGAACAAATACTTCCTAACATCCTTGTGACTCACCTGAGTCTTCAACTTCCAACTGTGTCCCCTTGTTGCTGTGTCCCATCTCTGGAACATCCTGTCTCTGTCCACCTTGTCGATTCCTCTCAGTATTTTATATGTCGTTATCATGTCCCCCCTGTCCTCTAGTGTCGCTAGGTCGAGTTCCCTAACCTCTCCTCGTAGGACATGCCCCTTAGCTCCGAGATCACTCTCGTTGCAAACCTTTGCACTTTCTCCAGTTTCCTGACGTGCTTGGTCAGGTGAGGGGTTCCAAACTGGAGCTGCATTCTCCAATATGGGCCTGACGTATGCGGTGTACAGGGTCGAGAACGACTCCTTACTGAGATGCCCGAATGCTTTTCTTAGCCTCGCCAATCGCCCATATGCTGCAGCAGTTATTTGGTTGATGTGCGCCTCAGGAAATGTGCTCGGTATTATACAACTTCAAGATCCTTTTCCTTTAGTGAGGTTTGTAGTCTTTGGCCCCCTAGACTGTATTCTGTCTGAGGTCTTTGCCCTTCCCCAATCTTCATGACTTTGCACTTAGTGGGGTTGAACTCCAGGAGCCAGTTGCTGGACCAGGCTTGCAGACTGTCCAGATCCCTCTGTAGTCCTGCCTTGTCCTCCTCTGAACAAATTCTCCTCATTAAATTCACAATGTCTGCAAACAGGGACACTTCTGAGTCTCTTCCTTCCGTCATGTCGTTCACATATACCAGAAACAGCACCGGTTCTAGGACTGACCCCTATGGAACCGCTCGTCACAGGCGCCCACTCTGACACCTCGCCACGTACCATGACTCGCTGATGCCTTCCCGTCAGGTATTCTCTGATTCATTGCAGTGCCTTCCCTGTTATACCTGCCTGGTCCTCCAGCTTTTGCACTAATCTCTTGTGTGGAACTGTGTTAAAAAACCTTCTTACAGTCCAAGAAGACGCAATATACCCACCTCTCTCTCTCTCTCTCTCTCTCTCTCTCTCTCTCTCTCTCTCTCTCTCTCTCTTGTCTTACTGCTGTCACCTTGTCATAGAACTCCAGTAGGTTTGTGATACAGGATTTCCCGTCTCTGAATCCATGCTGGTTGTCGTTTATAAGCTTATTCCTTTCTAGGTGTTCCACCACTCTTCTGATAATCTTCTCCATGACTTTGCATACATGTCAGTGACACTGGTCTGTAGTTTAAAGCTGCGTGTCTATCCCCTTTTTTTAAAAATTGGGATAACATTTGCTGTCTTTCACACATCTATCGAAACAGGGGTTTCGATAGATGTGTTAACATAGTTATTAGTGGTACACAAGGCACTTCTGCTCCCTCTCTCAGGACCCAAGGAGAGATGTTATCCGGCCCCATCGCCTTTGAGATATCTAGTTCGCTTAGCAGCCTCTTTACCTCCTCCTCGGTTGTGCGTATCGTGTCCAGCACTTGGTGGTGTACCCAACCTCTCCGTCTTTCTTGAGTCCTTTCCGTCTCCACTGTGAACACTTTGAATCTCATGTTGAGCTCCTCACAAATTTCAAGGTCGTTTCTTATAAACTCTCCTCCTTTCTTCATCAGCCTGATTACCTGGTCCTTGACTCTTGTTTTCTCCCTGATGTGTGTGTGTGTGTGTGTTTCTGTGTTTGTGAATGTGTGTGTGTGTGTGTGTGTGTGTGTGTGTGTGTGTGTGTGTGTGTGTGTGTGTGTGTGTGTGTGTGTGTGTGTGTGTGTGGCCGAGAGGCAAAGAAACATATATCGAAAATATCCAAGCAATGAAGAGATGATTTAGAGAGAATAATATCAAACACTGATCCCCATTGTTCTCTCAGTTGTACAAGAGGCCTTCATGCATAGGTGTTCTCTCAGCTGTACCTGAGGCTTTCATGCATAGGTGTTGTCTCAGCTGTACCTAAGGCCTTCATGCATAGGTGTTCTCTCAGTTGTACCTGAGGCCTTCATGCATAGGTGTTCTCTCAGCTGTACCTGAGGCCTTCATGCATAGGTGTTCTCTCAGCTGTACCTGAGGCCTTCATGCATAGGTGTTCTCTCAGTTGTACCTGAGGCCTTCATGCATAGGTGTTCTCTCAGCTGTACCTGAGGCCTTCATGCATAGGTGTTCTCTCAGCTGTACCTGAGGCCTTCATGCATAGGTGTTCTCTCAGTTGTACCTGAGGCCTTCATGCATAGGTGTTCTCTCAGTTGTACCTGAGGCCTTCATGCATAGGTGTTCTCTCAGCTGTACCTGAGGCCTTCATGCATAGGTGTTCTCTCAGTTGTACCTGAGGCCTTCATGCATAGGTGTTCTCTCAGCTGTACCTGAGGCCTTCATGCATAGGTGTTCTCTCGGCTGTACCTGAGGCCTTCATGCATAGGTGTTCTCTCGGCTGTACCTGAGGCCTTCATGCATAGGTGTTCTCTCAGCTGTACCTGAGGCCTTCATGCATAGGTGTTCTCTCGGCTGTACCTGAGGCCTTCATGCATAGGTGTTCTCTCGGCTGTACCTGAGGCCTTCATGCATAGGTGTTCTCTCGGCTGTACCTGAGGCCTTCATGCATAGGTGTTCTCTCGGCTGTACCTGAGGCCTTCATGCATAGGTGTTCTCTCAGCTGTACCTGAGGCCTTCATGCATAGGTGTTCTCTCGGCTGTACCTGAGGCCTTCATCCCCAGGTGCCACAAGTCTTCCATCAGGGTGACCCAGAACGTGAGTCACGGGGGGTGCCAAGCTTCCACCAGCCTCCACCTTACATTCTGATCCAAGTGTAAATAAATACATCTAAAACACTGGAGGATATTAATATTGCCTAATTCCCGAATGAAGTAATTTAAATGAATGTTAAGGTATTGACCCGGTGTACCTGGTACCTGATACCTGGTGGCTTTCACAACGAAACACCAAGAGTCTGGTCAGGGGCCGCAGGGGGCGCTGACCCCTGAAAACATTCCTTTAGTTATACGCTCATAGGATAGAGAAGTTTATGGCGACATTTCGGTCCAAGTCGAGCCGACGTGCGGGTTATTTGTGTATTGTGGTTGTCACGGTATTGTGTCTTTCCGTTCTTCATTCGTTTAGTCCGCTCCGAAGCGTTATATGACGCGTACGGTGTGCCTTGACTAACACTGTAACAAGTTCTCCAAACTGTCACAAGAGGGCCACAGACTGTAACCCACTGCCACACACTACAGCGTACTTTTACTAACGCTACAACAAGTTCTACGAACTACCACAAGAGAGCTATCAGAACGCAACACAACGACGCCACATGATGCTACGACTACGGCCTCTACCTTCATTAAATCCGTCAAAAGTTGCAGTAACTGCCACAAGAGGGCCAACTGCCACAAGAGGGCCAACTGCCACAAGAGGGCCAACTGCCACAAGAGAGCCAACTGCCACAAGAGGGCCAACTACCACAAGAGGGCCAACTGCCACAAGAGGGCCAACTGCCACAAGAGGGCCAACTGCCACACAACACTGCGCACATTGCAGGGATCTCTGACATATTCTGACTAATATTACTTCTGTTTCATAAAAAAAATATTATTAGTTTTGATGGAACTGTTTTAGAAACCTGAAGAGTTGAAGAATGAGACACTGGAGGAAACGTTTCGCCAGCCAGTGGCTTCTTCAGTGGAAGATGAAGAGGAGGAGGAGGAGTTTGAGGTAATCAGTCCCTCAGCCTGGAGTCGATGGACTGAATATATCGACTGCAGACTAAGGGACTGATTACCTCAAACTCCTCCTCATCTTGCACCGTTCTCTGTTCCGGACTGAAGAAGCCGCTGGCTGGCGAAACGTCTCCTCAATAATGATTCCAAAATGTTGCCCAAGTGTCTCAATCTTCAATATCAGTTTTATTAACGCTGTGAATTTCAGAATGATGAGGAATAAACGAGTGGCAGAAGAGGGAGGGAAGGAAGGAGGGGACGAAACACAAAAAGGAGGGAAGAGGGAAGGAATGGAGAGATGGAGGAGGGGGAGAAGACCAGTGAGTGGCCAGTGGTGAACTGAGGTAATTGGATGGGGGAGGGGAAGGAGGAGGTGGGAGCAAGGATGGAGGGAAGGAGGGGTGAGCGGACCAATTAGAGAGGAAGGAGGGACTGAGTGGACCAATGAGCGGGCAGTACGGGAGTGAGTTAACTGGTGGAGCTTGTATGGTAGACCGAGGGGGTCTCTCACCTCACAGGTAATTAATCAAGTGATACCTTTGATATACCTTTGAAGAGTTTCGAGAGTATCTACTCTCTGAGCCCGGCCATGGGCCAGGCTCGTCTGGTGCTTGCCTGGTCAACCAGGCTGTTGCTGCTGGAGGCCCGCTGCCCCACATATCCATCACAGCCTGGTTGATCTGGCACCTGGTGAAGATATTTGTCCAGTTTCCTCTTGAAGGCTTCTACACTGGTTCCAGCCGTGTTTCGGATATCTTCTGGTAAGATGTTGAATAGTCTGGGACCCCGGATGTTAATACAGTGCTCCCGTATTGTCCCCACCGCACCCCTGCTCCTCACTGGGTTTATTTTACACTTTCTCCCATATCTCTCACTCCAGTATGTTGTTATGGCAGTGTGCAGATTTGGGACCAGGCCCTCAAGTACTTTCCATGAATATATTATCATGTATCTCTCTCCTCCGCTCCAATGAGTACATGTTCAAGACTTGAAGGCGTTCCCAATAATTTAGATGTTTCAATGGTTCAATGTGAGCCGTAAACGATCTCTGGATTTGTTCCAGCTCTGCTATTTCTCCTGCCCTGAACGGGGCCGTCAGCACTGAGCAGTATTCTAAGTGAGGGAGCACTAGCGATTTGAATAGTGTCACCATCGGCATTATTTCCCTTGTTTTGAAAGTTCTCAATACCCACCCCGTCATCTTCCTGGCTGTTGTGATCTTTGTCTTGTTATGGTCTTTAAACGACAGATCAGCAGACATAATTATTCCCAAGTCCTTTACGTGTTCCTTTCGTTCTAGTGGTGACCCTCTTGCGTTTTGTATATAGTGTTCCTTTTGAGTTCTTCATTTTTTCCATACCTAAGCAGCTGAAACTTATCACCATTGAACGTCATGTTGTTCTCCACTGCCCACTGGAAGACCCTGCTTATGTCCTCCTGTAATTTTTCAGTGTCCTCTACCGTAGTGACTTTCATGCTTATTTTAGTGTCATCTGCAAATGATGATACAAAAGTGTGCTGGGTGTTTTTATCTATGTCTGCTATGAGGATGAGAAACAGCAGAGGTGCAGGACAGTGCCTTGGGGCACTGAGCTTTTGACCTCGCTGATGCTGGATCTTGCCCTGTTCACTACTACTTTTGTGTTCTTTGTGTTAGGAACTCAAAATCCATCTGCCTACCTTCCCGTAATGCCTATGGCCCTCATTTTGTGCGCTATCACTCCATGATCGCATTTGTCAAACGCCTTTGCAAAATCTGTGTAAATCACATCTGCGTTTTGGTCGTCCTCCAATGCCTCCGTAATTCTGTCATAATGGTTCAGCAGCTGTGACAGGCATGATCGACCCGCTCTAAAGCCATGCTGGTTCGGGTTATGTTGGTTGTGCTGGTCCATGAACTTTGTAATCTGCCGTCTCATCACTCTTTCAAAGATTTTTATGATGTGAGAAGTGAGGGCTACTGGTCTGTAATTTTTAGCTAGTGCTCTACTACCTCCCTTATGCAAAGGAGCTATGTCTGCACTCTTTAAGGCCTCTGGAATTTCACCTAGATCTAAGCTCTTTCTCCACAGAATACTAAGGGCTCTTGCTAATGGTACTTTGCACTGCTTTATAAATAAAGCATTCCATGAATCTGGTCCAGGTGCTGAGTGAGTGGGCATGTTGGCCATTTCTTTTCGAAATCTATGGGATTTGTACTAATGTCGGTTAGGTGGTCTGCGCAGCCTTCTGCTGGAGTGAAAAATATTTCTGCATTTTCTACCTTGCTGTCATTTAGTGGGTTGCTGAACACTGACTCATACTGTTCTTTTAGAATTTCACTCATTTCCTGTTCATCGTCCGTATACGAATCTCCTCTCAATAATGGTCCAATTCTACAGGTAGTTCTTAGCTTGGATTTTGCATAGGAGTAGAAATATTTTGGGTTTCTTGCAATATCCTGTATGGCTCTTTGTTCCCTTTGTACTTCTTCTGTCAGGTATGACATCTTAAGTTTTTGTTCTAATTCCGTGATCTCTCGGTTAAGGCTATCTCTCTTCTGTTGCAACATAACTGTGTTTTTCAGCAATTCAGTAACCCGTTTTCTTCTCCTGTACCATCTCCTGGGTAATTAATTGATTGATTGAGCTGTGGTTTGTCCCTAACCACTGGTCCAGCGGTCCAGCCGTCGTGGTCCATCATACTGACACTCAGATCACTGGGTCCAGCGGTCGTTGCTGTCGCGGTCCACCACTCACACCACTGTCACGGATCTGACATACCTGTGACAGGTTTCGAGGGTTCTCCCACCCTTGCAGCCCGACCTAAGACCAGGCTTCTCTGTTGACTGCCTGGTCAACCAGGCTGTTGGTGCTAACGGCTCGCAAGTCCACAGTCATCACAACTCGGTTGATCTGGTACATGTATTAGATAGCTGCCCAGTTTCCTCTTGAAAACTTCTAATTTCGTTCCAGCAATACTTCTGATATCTGCAGCTGCAGGTTGACGGTTTTGAACCCAGGATATTGACACACTGTTCTCTAACTGTACCCGTGGCGCTCCTGTGTTTCACCGAGTGATTCCTCCCGGACTGAAGACCAGGACCACCATTTATATTGTCAGGTATTTCTCTTCTCTCTCTCTCTCTCCTCCATCCCAGAGAGAATAAGCCAAGTGCTCTGAGACATTCCCAGTAATTAAAATGTTTTATTGACTCTGTGTAGGTTAGTGTAGGTTAGGTTAGGTTAGGTAAGATTTATCAGGAAACAGAACAAGGTTTTCCGACGCGAGTCTTAATCGTATGATGACCTGCCCCTGGAGCTTTTGGTCATCTGATCGAGACCTTCCACTGGCTTACCCCTCCACCCCTTTAAAAATTATGATTATAACCATTTTTTTAACTCAGTGTTGGTAAACAATCTCTGTATATTTTTCAGCTCTGCTGTCTCTACTATCTTCCAAAATTCTTTGATCACAGAACAATATTGAGTGTGTAAGAGCACACTGCGAGCTGGGGTTTAAGAAAGACTTGCCTAGTATGGGCCAGTAGGCCTGCTGCAGTATTCCTCCTTCCTTATGTTCTTATTGGCATGACTTATTTTGAAGGGTCTCATTACCTACCCTGCCATTTCCATGTTCTTTGCCTTACTGTTTTCTTTGATACATCTAACATTATTATTCCTAAGTACATAACCTATTTCTTACGTTCTAGAAGTTAGTCTCTCTGCGTTCTGTATCCCGTATTCATTCTGAGTTCCTCTTTCTTCCCAAATGCAAGACATTGAAATTTATCATCATTAAACATCAGATAAGAGATTGATTTAGAATCCATGGCAAGGCAGTCTAGAATTACCAAGCCAATTCTCTCACCATCACACCAAGCAGGTTTCAATTCTCTCACCATCAGACCAAGCAGGTTTCAATTCTCTCACCATCAGACCAAGCAGGTTTCAATTCTCTCACCATCAGACCAAGCAGGTTTCAATTCTCTCACCATCAGACCAAGCAGGTTTCAATTCTCTCACCATCACACCAAGCAGGTTTATCTCTCACCATCAGACCAAGCAGGTTTCAATTCTCTCACCATCAGACCAAGCAGGTTTCAATTCTCTCACCATCAGACCAAGCAGGTTTCAATTCTCTCACCATCACACCAAGTAGGTTTCAATTCTCTTACCATCAGACCAAGCAGGTAAATACAACTAGATAAATATTACTGAGAGATGTGTAAGCATCGCTAACACAGTGACCACAAATTAACGTTTTTATGGAGGAGACTCCTGCAGACACGACACCACCGACGAACAAGTCCAAGTTCAGAGTAGCATTTGTAAAAACTTGTATTTGTGGTCACAGTGGTGAGCACTGGTAACCTCTCTAGTATACACAACACTTGTGGCCATTGTAGTGTTCCATGGTAACCTCTCTAGTATACACAACACTTGTGGCCACAGTAGTGTTCCATGTTAACCTCTCTAGTATGCACAACACTTGTGGCCACAGTAGTGTTCCATGTTAACCTCTCTAGTATACACAACACTTGTGGCCACAGTAGTGTTCCATGTTAACCTCTCTAGTATGCACAACACTTGTGGCCACAGTAGTGTTCCATGTTAACCTCTCTAGTATACACAACACTTGTGGCCACAGTAGTGTTCCATGTTAACCTCTCTAGTATACACAAACTTGACAAGTGTCTGTCAACTTGTACCACACGTAGTAGTGTTCCATGTAACCTCTCTAGTATACACAACACTTGTGGCCACAGTAGTGTTCCATGTTAACCTCTCTAGTATACACAACACTTGTGGCCACAGTAGTGGCCACAAGTGTTGTGTATACTAGAGAGGTATACACAACTGCTGCAAATTTTTTTGGCTGGTTTGTCCTGGTTCCAGCACCATCTCTTCCTTCAGTTGTTTACACTGGTGTTATCTCTTCCTTCAGTTGTTTACACTGGTGTTATCTCTTCCTTCAGTTGTTTACACTGGTGTTATCCTTCCTTCAGTTGTTTACACTGTGTTATCTCTTCCTTCAGTTGTTTACACTGGTGTTATCTCTTCCTTCAGTTGTTTACACTGGTGTTATCTCTTCCTTCAGTTGTTTAACTGGTGTTATCTCTTCCTTCAGTTGTTTACACTGGTGTTATCTCTTCCTTCAGTTGTTTACACTGGTGTTATCTCTTCCTTCAGTTGTTTACACTGGTGTTATCTCTTCCTTCAGTTGTTTACACTGGTGTTATCTCTTCCTTCAGTTGTTTACACTGGTGTTATCTCTTCCTTCAGTTGTTTACACTGGTGTTATCTTCCTTCAGTTGTTTCACTGGTGTTATTCTTCCTTCAGTTGTTTACACTGGTGTTATCTCTTCCTTCAGTTGTTTACACTGGTGTTATCTCTTCCTTCAGTTGTTTACACTGGTGTTATCTCTTCCTTCAGTTGTTTACACTGGTGTTATTCTTCCTTCAGTTGTTTACACTGGTGTTATCTCTTCCTTCAGTTGTTTACACTGGTGTTATCTCTTCCTTCAGTTGTTTACTGGTGTTATCTCTTCCTTCAGTTGTTTACACTGGTGTTATCTCTTCCTTCAGTTGTTTACACTGGTGTTATTCTTCCTTCAGTTGTTTACACTGGTGTTATCTCTTCCTTCAGTTGTTTATGGTTACTTCCTTCAGTTGTTTACACTGGTGTTATCCTTCTTCAGTTGTTTACACTGGTGTTATCTCTTCCTTCAGTTGTTTACACTGGTGTTATCTCTTCCTTCAGTTGTTTACACTGGTGTTATCTCTTCCTTCAGTTGTTTACACTGGTGTTATCTCTTCCTTCAGTTGTTTACACTGGTGTTATCTCTTCCTTCAGTTGTTTACACTGGTGTTATCTCTTCCTTCAGTTGTTTACACTGGTGTTACTCTCTTCCTTCAGTTGTTTACACTGGTGTTATATCTTCCTTCAGTTGTTTACACTGGTGTTACCTCTTCCTTCAGTTGTTTACACTGGTGTTATCACACGTTTTTGCGACATAAACATAGTGTTATTTTTATTTGTTTTTAAGACTATGTTGATACCTGATTTTAATTGTTGTCATAAATTGTTTCAACTTTGATGCTGATTTTGGTTCGTCTGTTCTGAGGATAACCACGTTCATCACACTCACCACCACCTCACTCACAACCCACATCACCACCACCACCATCACAACCCACATCACCACCCATCACCAATCCCACATCCCACTCACCACCCATCACAACCCACATCACCACCACCCATCACAACCCATCACCACCATACAACCATCACACCACATCACAACCCACATCAACCCTACCACCCATCACAACCCACATCACCACCACCTCATCACCACACTCCCCACATCACCACCACACCATCACATCACCCACATCACCACCACCCATCACAACCCACATCACCACCACCCATCACACACCCACATCACCACCACCCATCACAACCACATCACCACACCATCACAACCCATCACCACCACCATCACAACCCACATCACCACCACCCATCACAACCCAATCACCACCACCCATCACCCCATCACCACCACCCATCACAACCCACATCACCACCACCCATCACAACCCACATCACCACCACCCATCACAACCCACATCCACCACCCATCACAACCCACATCACCACCACCCATCACAACCCACATCACCACCACCCATCACAACCCACATCACCACCACCCATCACACCCACATCACCACCACCCATCACAACCCACATCCCACCCATCACAACCCATCACCACCACCCATCACACCCCACATCACCACCACCCATCACAGCCCACATCACCACCACCCATCACACCACATCACCCCCCATCACAACCCACATCACCACCATCCAACCCATCACCACCCCCCATCACCACATCACCATCACAGCCCACATCCACCACCCATCACAACCCACATCACCACCCATCACAACCCACATCACCACCACCCATCACAACCCACATCACCACCACCCATCACAACCCACATCACCACCACCCATCACAACCCACATCACCACCACCCATCACAACCCACATCACCACCACCCATCACACCCATCACCACCACCCATCACCCAATCACCAACCCATCATGCCACCACCACCCATCACAGCCCACATCACCACCACCCATCACAACCCACATCACCACCACCCAAATACCACCCATCACCCACATCACCACCACCCATCACAACCCACATCACCCCCATCCCCACATCCCATCACCCATCCACCACATCACCACCACCCATCACAACCCACATCACCACCACCCATCACACCCACATCACCACCACCCATCACAGCCCACATCACCACCACCCATCACAACCCACATCACCACCACCCATCACAACCCACATCACCACCACCCATCACAACCCACATCACCACCACCCATCACAACCCACATCACCACCCATCACAACCCACATCACCACCCATCACAACCCACATCACCACCACCCATCACAGCCCACATCACCACCACCCATCACACCCACATCACCATCACCCATCACAGCCCACATCACCATCACCCATCACAACCCACATCACCACCACCATCACAACCCACAATCACCATCACAACCCACATCACCACCACCCATCACAGCCCACATCACCACCACCCATCACAACCCATCACCACCCATCACAACCCACATCACCACCCATCACAACCCACATCACCCACCTCACACCCACATCACCACCACCCATCACAACCCACATCACCATCACCCATCCAGCCCACATCACCATCACCCATCACAACCCCACATCACCACCACCCATCACAACCCACATCACCATCACCCATCACAACCCACATCACCACCATCCACCTCAACCCACATCACCACCACCCATCACAACCCACATCACCACCACCCATCACAACCCACATCACCACCACCCATCACAACCCACATCACCACCACCCATCACAACCCACATCACCACCACCCATCACAACCCACATCACCACCACCCATCACAACCCACATCACCACCATCCACCACAACCCACATCACCACCATTCATCACAACCCACATCACCACCATCCATCACAACCCACATCATCACCACCCATCACAACCCATCATCACCACCATCACAACCCACATCACCATCCACCACAACCCACATCACCACCACCCACCACAACCCACATCACCACCACCCACCACAACCCACATCACCACCCACCACAACTCACATCACCACCATCCACCACAACCCACATCACCACCACCCACCACAACCCACATCACCACACCCATCACAACCCACATCACCACCACCCACCACAACCCACATCATCACCATCTACCACAATCCACATCACCATCAATCACAACCCACATCACCACCACCCATCACAACCCACATCACCACCAACCACAATCCACATCACCATTCATGACAACCCACATTACTACCATCCACCACAAACCCACATCACCACCATCCCCACAACCCACATCACCACCCCCCAACCCACATCACCACCACCCACCACAACCCACATCACCACCACCCAAGCACAAGTCCTGCCCCACCTCTGCTGTTTCTCATCCTCATAGCAGACATAGATAAAACACCCAGCACACTTTTGTATCATCTTTGCAGATGACACTAAAATAAGCATGAAAGCACACGTCAGAGGACACTGAAAAATTCAGGAGGACATAAGCCGGGTCTTCCAATGGGCAGTGGAGAACAACATGACGTTCAATGGTGATAAGTTTCAGCTCTTAGGTATGGAAAGAATGAAGAACTCAAAAGGAACACTATATACAAACGCAAAGGTCACCACATAGAACGAAAGGAACACGTAAAGGACTTGGGAAATTATGTCTGCTGATCTGTCGTTTAAAGACCATAACAAGACAAAGATCACAACAGCCAGGAAGATGACGGGGTGGGTATTGAGACTTTCAAAACAAGGGAAATAATGCCGATGGTGACACTATTCAAATCGCTAGTGCTCCCTCACTTAGAATACTGCTCAGTGCTGACGGCCCCGTTCAGGGCAGGAGAAATAGCAGAGCTGGAACAAATCCAGAGATCGTTTACGGCTCACATTGAGCCATTGAAACATCTAAATTATTGGGAACGCCTTCAAGTCTTGAACATGTACTCATTGGAGCGGAGGAGAGAGATACATGATAATATATACATGGAAAGTACTTGAGGGCCTGGTCCCAAATCTGCACCTGCCATAACAACATACTGGAGTGAGAGATATGGGAGAAAGTGTAAAATAAACCCAGTGAGGAGCAGGGGTGCAGTGGGGACAATACAGGAGCACTGTTTAACATCCGGGGTCCCAGACTATTCAACATCTTACCAGAAGATATCCGAAACACGGCTGGAACCAGTGTAGAAGCCTTCAAGAGGAAACTGGACAAATATCTTCACCAGGTGCCAGATCAACCAGGCTGTGATGGATATGTGGGGCAGCGGGCCTCCAGCAGCAACAGCCTGGTTGACCAGGCAAGCACCAGACGAGCCTGGCCCATGGCCGGGCTCAGAGAGTAGATACTCTCGAAACTCTTCAAAGGTAAAGGTAAGCACAACCCACATCACCACCACCCATCACAACCCACATCACCACCACCCATCAAAACCCACATCACCACCACCCATCACAACCCACATCATTACAACCCACATCACCACCACAACCCACATCACCACCACGCATCACAACCCACATCATCACCACAACCCACAGCACCATCACCCACCACAATCCAGCCATAAACACCCTGGGATTTTTACTCTAAGCCTCCCACAACGGAATTAATTCTGGGGATATATAGACTTTTTGGGCACTAACCCGCAGATTAGAAATCTTCCCAAAATTCTCAACTAGTGGCCACCATACCCATAATTGCTTAGGCTTCACGTTCTTTTAAGTTGGGAATTTGTTCCAAAGTTCGAGGTAACTTAAGGGAGATAAATCCAAAATAAAATAACACCTAACTGACCGACTGGCGAGTTAGACACAAGTCTACGACAGGTTAGACATGAATCGTCGACAAGTTAGACATGAGTCACTGACGTGTGTTATTCGTGGTGTGAACGGCTTCTTGAACATTGTTTTGAACAAATTTACAATTTCACACAGCTGGGAAAAGTTTTGAACAAGTTACACCACCTGGGAGAAGTTATGAACAAGTTACACCACCTGGGGAGAAGTTTTGAACAAGTTACACCAGCTGGGGAGAAGTTTTGAACAAGTTACACCACCTGGGAGAAGTTTTGAACAAGTTACACCAGCTGGGGAGAAGTTTTGAACAAGTTACACCACCTGGGGAGAAGTTTTGAACAAGTTACACCACCTGGGGAGAAGTTTTGAACAAGTTACACCTCCAAGAGGATGGTCATATAATAATCACAACATTACATAACCAGGACGTTTTATTTCCAAGGCGTTTCGCCCACTAGGGACCTCATTCTTGGTGCTCGAAACGTCTTGACAACAAAATCCCACGGCACTGTGTGTCTTATTTACATACTGCCACCAGAACCTTTGTTGAATATGTAGAGAAGGAGAGTTTCCAGGAGGACAAGAAGAGTCAGCGTGTGTCCTTCCCCTCCATTCTCCCCACTCCTCTCCCCACACCCTTGTTCTACCCCCATCTCCCCTCCATGCTTCACTCTCACCCTCCCCTCCCCCACACTCCACCTTCCCCTTCTCCACACTCTCACCCTTACTTCCTCCACACTCCCCTTCATTATACTCCACACTCCACACTCCCCTCTTCCACACTCCACCCTCCCCTCCTCCACACTCCACCCTCCCCTCCTCCACACTCCACCCTCCCCTCCTCCACACTCCACCCTCCCCTCCTCCACACTCCACCCTCCCATCAACACTGGGTCGTGAAGATGTCTAACAGATAGAGTGTTGTTTCTGATAGCTTCACCAGATGTGTTGAGGGGGTAATTACCATCATGTTAGTGGTATCTGGGACATCAGGTGCTGTCTTCTGAGTGGCTTCAGGTACAGTCTTCTGAAAGTGCCAACAGGTGCAGTCTGAGTGGCATCAGCAGGGGGATTCCTAGTGGAATGTGGGTAGGGTGCAACAGGAGACACCTTCCCGCCCACTCTGATGGTGGGGGTGGTCAGGAAGAATGAGGAGTGAGAGAATGAGATGGTAAGGGAGTGATGGGGGTGAGGGAGTAAGATGGTAAGGGAGCGAGGGTGTTAGGGAGTGAGGGGTTAAGGGAGTGGGTGGAGGATTAAGGGGGTGAAGGAGTAAGGGGAGGTGAGGGAGTAAGGGTGATGGTCTGAGTAGTGAGTCAGGTTGACAGACCACTAATTCCTGAGGCTTGTTATCGCTATAATTAGTGAACAGAGGTTGTCCACTGGGACGGAGGAGGAAGAGGAGAAGTAGCAGGAAGAGGAGGAGCAGAGGAGGAGGAGGAGGAGGAGGAGGAGGAGGAGGAGGAGGAGCAGTAGTAGGAGGAGCAGCATCAGTAACAAAAACAGCAAAAACAGAAGCTGAGCAGCACCAGCAGCAACAGCA
Organism: Cherax destructor; assembly: GCA_009830355.1. Classification (NCBI taxonomy): domain Eukaryota; kingdom Metazoa; phylum Arthropoda; class Malacostraca; order Decapoda; family Parastacidae; genus Cherax; species Cherax destructor. Next base: position 269,222 of record WNWK01000912.1, on the reverse strand, counting down.
AAAACAGTAGCAATAACAGGAGTAGCAGCAGCAGCGAAAACAGCAGCAGTAGCTAACAGGCTTAGCAATCAGAAAAATGCTGAGGAGCACAGACTGTTACTTGGACCTGTGAGGTGGTTCTGGAGCAGGGAACCCTGAAGCAGGCAACCCACTTCTTTACAGCAACATCAACCCATGTCTATCCACATGGTAACCACCCAGCCTACATAACTCCTCCCCCCCAAAAAAAAAAAAAAAAAAAACATCGAAAGCAATCTCTTCAGATTTAACACCTGATTGGTTTTAAACTCTGGCGAGAGTACCACACAGGAGGTGGTCTGAGTTGTACAAAACCTGAGTGTCACAGAGGTAGGCGTCACTTATATCTTCACATTCGGGAGTATTGGATACATTAAACTGTCAACATCACGAGATGTTGGAAACATCAGGGGTCAGGAAACGCTTGTCCTGTTTCCTGACCCCTGGTCTTAGTTATATGATGACCCGCAGCTGGAGCTTTTGGTCACCTGAGCGAGTCCTTCAGGGGTGGACTGGACTCGTGACTGACTACACATGTTTAAGTTGGATAAATTCAGATTCAGGAAGGATATAGGAAAGCATTGGTTTGGTAATAGAGTTGTCGATGAGTGGCACAAACTCCCGAGTACAGTTATAGAGGCTAAAACGTTGTGTAGTTTTAAAAATAGGCTAGATAAATATATGAGTGGGTGCGGGTCAGTGTGAGTTGGACCTGACTAGTTTGTGCTACTAGGTCAGATGCCGTGCTCCTTCCTTAAGTGAATGTAACCTGACCTGGCTGGGTCGGGGCATTGGCTTAAGCCGGTGGGAGACTTGGACCTGCCTCGCATGGGCCAGTAGGCCTGCTGCAGTGTTCCTTCTTTCTTATGTTCTTATGTGTTTCAAGAGTCGGTCCGCCTCGCCTTTTCTTGAGCTGCGGTGACTCTTGTCTGCGGCGCTCTTACCTGCCACCGGTCAGTGAACAAAGGCAAATTCGCTTGGTAAAAAAGAGCGTGGCACGGCTGACTGCTCTTACTGGCTCTTCATTGCCCCCACTGTTACTCTCAGGACTGTTGTAGCTAGATCACGTAATGGCCAAATGTATCACCAAGGATATCATACAGTGCATCATATAGTGTATCATACAGTGCTTCATACATCATACATGACAACAGTACTCTCATTGTTGTAGTGAGAAACACATATGCACAGATTAAGGCATGTTAAGAAAAGCAGTGGCACCTTCCTCAGTTCAAATATGGACTAATTAGTGAATACAGTGTACAACGTGCAAGGAGTCAGGTGAGCAAGGTAATATAAACAAAGGCAACGAAGTAGGTGCGACAGGTTGCACAATACTCTGGCCGGTACGTCTCCCGGAGTGCTCTTTGCTCTTTCTCATTGACCGTCTTTACAACAGTGAAAAGATGTCCGCTTAAGAGGACGGGCTAGCTTCTCTGATTAATGTGGTATCCTCTGAAGACGGTGTTGCTCTTGTGTAGCAACTGTGTGGCCAGGGTTGTGGATACACCGTACCTACCAGGGTTCTGTTGTGGTGTGCTGCTGGTACCTGCTATCATCACCGCCTCCAAACACTTCCGTCTATGTAAATCATTTCCTTGGATTATTAGCTCGACTACAATACTAAGGTACTGGTATAAACCTTGGTAACTGATACCGACAAAATGGTTGAAAAAGAGACGTGATCAAACACTAGGACCCATAAATATGTCCTAGTGTTTCCTCACTTGTATTTTTAAACCACTAAGGTACTAGGCTGAGTATCTCAGCCTAGTACCTTGTTCGCGGCATGTTAGTCGCATCTTACAACACGCATGGCTTACGGAGGAAGAATTCTTTTCTGACTAGGTTAAGTCAGTGGCTTAAGCCGGTAGGTGACTTGGACCTGCCTCGCATGGGCCAGCAGACCTGCTGCAGTGTTCCTTCTTTCTTATGTTCTTATTTACACACACGTATACGTAACGGCTATGTTCTCCTTTTTGGAGAATTGGAAATGGCCACCCTATCTGCAACTGTCTTCTGTATTTAATCCCGCAAGACTGAGGGACTGATTACCTCTCCTGCAATCTTCCGTTTATGTCGCTGTATTGTGCTGATAAAGCCACTGTGGTTGGCCAAACGTCTACAAAGATACCAAGGTGTTGTACATGTCGTCTTATTCACCAGCTCGACTTCATTCTGCTGGACTGTGACCTCTGCCTTCCAGTGACCCTCAAGTGTCGCACACACATTACACAAACAACCCGCTCACAGGAGACAGGAGCTTATAACGACGTTTCGGTCCGACTTGGACCATTTGCAAAGTCATGCTAACACAAAAGAGTGAGGGAGATCCACTATACTATGCTCCCTCAATCTCAATATATTCGAGTTATTCTTTTGTTCCAATCACGATATTCTTGTTCTTTATACAAGTTACCCGTCACAACCTGCACAAGAAACGATGCGCTGGCCAGCCTTGCTAGTGGAACAGTTTCCACCTAAGACAAAAAACTCAATAGTATTAACGAACCCCCCCCCCCAGCCCTCATCTTGAAGGGTCAGAGACCATATCCACTCCCAGCCAGACCAATCCCAGACCTTGCGGCCAGACCAAACAACCAAGTCACCCAATTAGTGAGCAGAATTCACCCCACAAACATGTTGCCGGGGTTCAGACCTGAGGAGGATTCTGCAGTTACTTAACAGCAGAGTACTGCTGACAACAGTCAACAAACATGTGAAACGAGCATGATAACGCTCTACATGGAGAGAAACGAGCATGATAACGCTCTACATGGAGAGAAACGAGCATGATAACGCTCTACATGGAGACAAACGAGCATGATAACGCTCTATATGGAGCGAAACGAGCATGATAACGCTCTACATGGAGAGAAACGAGCATGATAACGCTCTACATGGAGAGAAACGAGCATGATAACGCTCTACATGGAGACAAACGAGCATGATAACGCTCTATATCTAGCGAAACGAGCATGATAACGCTCTACATGGAGAGAAACGAGCATGATAACGCTCTACATGGAGAGAAACGAGCATGATAACGCTCTACATGGAGCGAAACGAGCATGATAACGCTCTACATGGAGAGAAACGATCATGATAACGCTCTACATGGAGAGAAACGAGCATGATAACGCTCTACATGGAGAGAAACGAGCATGATAACGCTCTACATGGAGAGAAACGAGCATGATAACGCTCTACATGGAGAGAAACGAGCATGATAACGCTCTACATGGAGAGAAACGAGCATGATAACGCTCTACATGGAGCGAAACGAGCATGATAACGCTCTACATGGAGCAGAAACGAGCATGATAACGCTCTACATGGAGCAGAAACGAGCATGATAACGCTCACATGGAGAGAAACGATCATGATAACGCTCTACATGGAGAGAAACGAGCATGATAACGCACACATGGAAGAAACGAGCATGATAACGCACTACATGGAGAGAAACGAGCATGATAACGCTCCACACGGAGAGAAACGAGCTTGATAACGCACTACATGGAGAGAAACGAGCATGATAACGCTCTACATGGAGCGAAACGAGCATGATAACGCTCTACATGGAGCGAAACGAGCATGATAACGCTCTACATGGAGCGAAACGATCATGATAACGCTCTACATGGAGAGAAACGAGCATGATAACGCTCTACACGGAGAGAAACGAGCATGATAACGCTCTACATGGAGAGAAACGATCATGATAACGCTCTACACGAAGAGAAACGAGCATGATAACGCTCTACATGGAGCGAAACGAGCATGATAACGCTCTACATGGAGAGAAACGAGCATGATAACGCTCTACAGGAGAAACGAGCATGATAACGCTCTACATGGAGCGAAACGAGCATGATAACGCTCTACATAGACCGAAACGAGCATGATAACGCTCTACATGGAGCGAAACGAGCATGATAACGCTCTACATGGAGAGAAACGAGCATGATAACGCTCTACATGGAGCGAAACGAGTATGATAACGCTCCACACGGAGAGAAACGAACATAATAACGCTCTACATGGAGCGAAACGAGCATGATAACGCTCTACACGGAGAGAAACGAGCATGATAACGCTCTACACGGAGAGAAACGAGCATGATAACGCTCTACACGGAGAGAAACGAGCATGATAACGCTCTACACGGAGAGAAACGAGCATGATAACGCTCTACATGGAGAGAAACGAGCATGATAACGCTCTACAGGAACGATGTACGCTCTACAGGAAGAAACGGCATGATAACGCTCTACACGGAGAGAAACGAGCATGATAACGCTCTACACGGAGGAGAACGAGCATGAATAACGCCTCTACATGGAGCGAAACGAGCATGATAACGCTCTACATGGAGCGAAACGAGCATGATAACGCTCCACACGGAGCGAAACGAGCATGATAACGCTCCACACGGAGAAGAACGGCATAATAACGCTCTACATGGAGCGAAACGAGCATGATAACGCTCTACATGGAGCGAAACGAGCATGATAACGCTCTACACGGAGCGAAACGAGCATGATAACGCTCCACACGGAGAGAAACGAGCATAATAACGCTCTACATGGAGCGAAACGAGCATGATAACGCTCTACATGGAGCGAAACGAGCATGATAACGCTCTACACGGAGAGAAACGAGCATAATAACGCTCTACACGGAGAGAAACGAGCATGATAATGCTCCACACGGAGAGAAACGAGCATGATAATGCTCCACACGGAGAGAAACGAGCATGATAACGCTCTACATGGAGAGAAACGAGCATGATAACGCTCTACATGGAGAGAAACGAACATGATAACGCTCTACATGGAGCGAAACGAGCATGATAACGCTCTACATGGAGAGAAACGAGCATGATAACGCTCTACATGGAGCGAAACATTCTCTCAACAAAAGCTGGTCCTGAAGAAAAAGACTCGCGACCTCATAAAGCTCTACAGAGAGCGAAATGGTCTCTCAATAAAAGCATTTCTTGGGCCCACCTTCAAGCTCTTGGGCCCACCTTCAAATTCTTGGACCTACCTTCAAGCTCTTGGACCTACCTTCAAGCTCTTGGACCTACCTTCAAGCTCTTTGTATCACCTTAAAGCTCTTGGGCCCCACCTTCAAGCTCTTGCACCCATCTTTAAGCTCCCCTGGGCCCACCTTCAAGTTCTTGGACCCACCTTCAAGGTCTTCGGCCCACCTTCAAGGTCTTTGACCCACCTTCAAGCTCTTGGACCCACCTTCAAGGTCTTGGACCGTGGTTTTACCCCCCCCCAAACCGTCCCTCAAGTGCTACACGCTCTCCCTCAAGTGGTCACCCACAGGTAGACCAGGTCTGGGACCTGGTCGTTGGGGGTCAACCCATACACAGTCTCCAGGTAAACTCCAGGTAAGAACACGGGGGGGCGTCAACCCCATTTACCGTCTCCAGATAAGAACACGGAGGGCGTCAACCCCCACACACCGTCTCCAGGTAAGTACACGGAGGGGGGCGTCAACCCCCCACACACCATTTCCAGGTAAAAACACGGGGGACGTCAACCCCCACACACCGTCTCCAGTAAGAATACGAGGGGCGTCAACCCTCACACACCATCTCCAGGCAAGAACACGGGGGCGTCAACCCTCACACACCATCTCCAGGCAAGAACACTGGGGGCGTCAACCCCACATACCGTCTCCAGGTAAGAACACGGGGGGTCAACCCCCACACACCGTCTCCAGTAAGAACACGGGGGAGGGTCAACCCCCACACACCGTCTCCAGTAAGAACACGGGGGAGGGTCAACCCCCCACACCGTCTCCAGTAAGAACACGGGGGCGTCAACCCCCACACGTCTCCAGGTAGGAATACGGGGGGCGTCAACCCCCACACACCGTCTGCAGGTAAACTTCAGGTAAATACACGGGGGGGCGTCAACCCCCACACAGTCTCCAGTAAGAACACGGGGGGGTCAACCCCCACACACCGCCTCCAGTAAGAACACGGGGGGCGTCAACCCCCACACACCGTCTCCAGTCTCCAGGTAAGAACACGGGGGGTCAACCCCCACACAGTCTCCAGTAAGAACACGGGGGGCGTCAACCCCCACACACCGTCTCCAGTAAGAACACGGGGGGCGATAACCCCCACACACCGTCTCCAAGTAAGAACACGGGGGGGTCAACCCCCACACACCATCTCCAGGTAAGAACACGGGGGATCAACCCCCCCACACCGTTTCCAGGTAAGAACACGGGGGTCAACCCCCACACACCGTTTCCAGGTAAGAACACGGGGGCGTCAACCCCCACACACCGTCTCCAGGTAAGAACACGGGAGGTCAACCCCCACACACCGTTTCCAGGTAAGAACACGGGGGCGTCAACCCCCACACACCGTATCCAGGTAAGAACACGGGGGCGTCAACCCCCACACACCGTCTCCAGGTAAGAACACGGGGGCGTCAACCCCCACACACCGTCTCCAGGTAAGAACACGGGAGGTCAACCCCCACACACCGTCTCCAGGTAAGAACACGGGGGCGTCAACCCCCACACACCGTCTCCAGGTAAGAACACGGGGGGTCAACCCCCACACACCGTCTCCAGGTAAGAACACGGGGCGTCAACCCCACACACCGTCTCCAGGTAAGAACACGGGGGCGTCAACCCCCACACACCGTCTCCAGTTAAGAACACGGGGTCAACCCCACACACCGTCTCCAGTAAGAACACGGGGGGCGTCAACCCCCACACACCGTCTCAAGTAAGAACACGGGGTCACCCCACACACCGTCTCCAGGTAAGAACCGGGGGTCAACCCCACACCGTTCAAGTAAGAACACGGGCCTCAACCCCACACACCGTCTCAGTAAGAACACGGGGGGTCAACCAACACCGTCTCCAGTAAGAACACGGGGCGTCAACCCCACACACCGTTCCAGTAAGAACACGGGCGTCAACCCCACACACCGTTCAGGTAAGAACACGGGGCGTCAACCCCACACACCGTCTCCAGGTAAGAACACGGGGCGTCAACCCCACACCTTCAGGTAAGAACACGGGCGTCAACCCACAATCGTTCCAGGTAAGACACGGGGTCAACCCACCGTCTCAGGTAAGAACACGGGGCGTCAACCCCACACACCGTTCAGGTAGAACACGGGGTCAACCCCCACCGTCTCCAGGTAAGAACACGGGGGTCAACCCCACACACCGTCTCCAGGTAAGAACACGGGGAGCGTCAACCCTCACACACCGTCTCAGATAAGAACAGGGGGCGTCAACCCCACACCGTCTCCAGGTAAGAACACGGGGGGTCAACCCACACACCGTCTCCAGGTAAGAACACGGGGGCGTCAACCCCACACACCGTCTCCAGGTAAGAACACGGGGGCGTCAACCCCACACACCGTCTCCAGGTAAGAACACGGGGGCGTCAACCCCCACACGTCTCCAGGTAAGAACACGGGGGTCAACCCCACACACCGTCTCCATGTAAGAACACGGGGCGTCAACCCCACACACCATCTCCAGGTAAGAACACGGGGGCGTCAACCCCACACACCGTCTCAGGTAAGAACACGGGGGTCAACCCCCACACCGTCTCCAGGTAAGAACACGGGGGGTCAACCCCACACACCGTCTCCAGGTAAGAACACGGGGGTCAACCCCACACACCGTCTCCAGGTAAGAACACGGGGGCGTCAACCCCCACACACCGTCTCCAGGTAAGAACACGGGGGGTCAACCCCCACACACCGTCTCCAGGTAAGAACACGGGGGCGTCAACCCCACACACCGTCTCCAGGTAAGAACACGGGGGGCGTCAACCCCCACACACGTCTCCAGGTAAGAACACGGGGGTCAACCCCACACACTGTCTCCAGGTAAGAACACGGGGCGTCAACCCACACACCGTCTCCAGGTAAGAACACGGGGGCGTCAACCCCACACACCGTCTCCAGGTAAGAACACGGGGCGTCAACCCCACACACTGTCTCCAGGTAAGAACACGGGGTCAACCCCACACACCGTCTCCAGGTAAGAACACGGGGGCGTCAACCCCACACACCGTCTCCAGGTAAGAACACGGGGGGCGTCAACCCCCACACACTGTCTCCAGGTAAGAACACGGGGGGTCAACCCCCACACACCGTCTCCAGGTAAGAACACGGGGGGGGCGTCAACCCCCACACACCGTCTCCAGGTAAGAACACGGGGGGTCAACCCCCACACACCGTCTCCAGGTAAGAACACGGGGGCGTCAACCCCCACACACCGTCTCCAGGTAAGAACACGGGGGCGTCAACCCCACACACCGTCTCCAGGTAAGAACACGGGGGCGTCAACCCCCACACACTGTCTCCAGGTAAGAACACGGGGGGTCAACCCCCACACACCGTCTCCAGGTAAGAACACGGGGGCGTCAACCCCCACACACCGTCTCCAGGTAAGAACACGGGGGCGTCAACCCCCACACACTGTCTCCAGGTAAGAACACGGGGGCGTCAACCCCCACACACCGTCTCCAGGTAAGAACACGGGGGCGTCAACCCCCACACACTGTCTCCAGGTAAGAACACGGGGGCGTCAACCCCCACACAGTCTCCAGGTAAGAACACGGGGGGCGTCAACCCCCACACACTGTCTCCAGGTAAGAACACGGGGGGCGTCAACCCCCACACTGTCTCCAGGTAAGGGATGCCAGCTTACTCAGCTTTCCAAAAAGCTCTTCTCTCCCGAGCCCATGAGCTGGATTAACCGTAGTAAAAGCTTTTATCCTTTCCTTTACTGATTGTAAAGGTGCCAATGATTGTAAAGGTGCCACTGATTGTAAAGGTGCCAATGATTGTAAGGGAGTGCCACTGACTGCAAAGGTGCCACTGATTGTAAAAGGTGCCACTGATTGTAAGGGGTGAAACTAATTGTAAGGGGTGCCACTGATTGTAAGGGAGTGCCATTGATTGCAAGGGGTGCCCTTGATTGTAAGGGGTGCCAGTGATTGCAAGGAGTGCCCTTGATTGTAAGGGGTGCCACTGATTGTAAGGGAGTGCCACTAATTGTAAGGGGTGAAACTGATTGTAAAGGGTGAAATTAATTGTAAGGGTTGCCATTGATTGTAAAGGTGCTACTGGTTGTAAAGAAGTGCCACTGATTGTAAGGGGGTGCCACTGATTGTAAGGGAGTGCCACTGATTGTAAGAGG